>PVKS010015314.1:0-46256 GCA_004027875.1 Aplodontia rufa | reverse complement strand
TTTTTTTTTTTTTTTTTTTTTTTTTTTTTTTTTTTTTTTTTTTTTTTTTTTTTTTTTTTTTTTTTTTTTTTTTTTTTTTTTTTTTTTGCTTAGTATTGCTTTGGCTATTCTGGGTCTCATTTGTCTCATTTTTCCAAATGAATTTGAGAATTGTTTTTTCCAATTCTGTTAAGAATGTCATTGGTATTTTGATGCAGATTGCATTGAACCTATATAGCACTTTTGGTGGCATGACCATTTTGACAATATTAATTCTGCTTTGCAAGAATATAGGATATCTTTCCATCTTTTAAGGGCTCCTTCAATTTCTTTCCTCAGTGTTGTATAGTTTTCATTGTAGAGCTCTTTTACCTCTTTGGTTAGAGTAAGTCCCAAGTATTTTATTTCTTTATTTTTAGGTTATTATTAATGGGCTAGTTTTCCTGATTTCTTCCTTGTCTGATTCACTGTTGGAGTATAGGAAAGCTATTGATTTATGAGTGTTGATCTTGTATCCTGCAACTTTGCTGAATTTGCTATAAGTTCTAGAAGTCTTCAGCTGGAGTATGATCTTCTAGATATAGGATCACATTGTCAGTGAACAGAGATAGTTTGACATTTTCTTTTCCTATTTGTATCCCTTTGATTTCCTTTTTTGCCTGATTGCTCCGGCTAATGTTTCAAGAACTATACTGAATAGGAATGGTGAGAGTGGACGGCCTGGTTTTGTTCCTGAATTTAGTAGAAATGCTTTCAGTTTTTCTCCATTTAGTGTGATGTTGGCTATGGTTTTGTCATAAATAGACTTTACAATGTTCATTTGACCCCTCACTTCTCCAGTGTTTTTTAACATGGATGGGTGTTGGATCTTATCAAAGGTTTTTTTCTATACTTATTGAGATAATAATGTGATTTTTGTCCTTAATTCTGTTTAAGTGATGAACCACATTTATCGATTTGCATATGATGAACCAACCTTGCATCCCTGGAATGAAATCCCCTTGATCAAGTTTTCTTCTTTTTGATGTGGTTTTGAATGTTGATTTTCTAAAAATTTTATTAAGGATTTTTTTTAAGAGAGAGGGACAGTGAGAGACAGAGATAAAGAGAAAATCAATTTTATTTAGTTTCTCATGAGGCCTTCATTGTCTGAGACTCCGTTGTGTACATGGTGCTGGGGTTTGAACTCATGTACTTGTGCATGCAGTACAAGCACTATAACCACTGAGCCAACACTCCAGCCCCTTTATTAAGGATTTTTGCATCTATGTTCATCAGGGATATTGGTCTGTAGTTTCTTTCTTTGATACATCTTTGTTGGGTTTTGGTATCAAGGTTATGGTTGCCTCATAAAAAGTATTTGGGAGTGCTCTATCCTTTTCAATTTTGTGGAATCACTTCAAAAAGAGTGGTGTTAGTTCTTCTGTAAAGGTCGGGTAGAACTCGACAGAAACTCGTTGGTCCTGGGCTGTTCTTTTTTGCAAAGCTTTTAATTGCTATTTTAATTTCACTGCCTGATATTGGTCTGTTTAGGATTTCTATGTCTTCCTGATTAAGTTTAGGCAGATCACCATTGTCTAGAAATTTGTCCATGTCTTCCGGATTTTGCAGTTTATTGGAGTATAAATTTTCAAAATAAGTTCTAATAATTGTCTGGATTTTACTGGGGTCGGAGGTGATATCTCCCTTATCATCTCCAATTTTGCTGATTTGCTTCCTCTCATTCTTTCTTCTGATTGAGTTGGCTAAAGGTTTATTGATTTTATAAGTCTTTTCAAAGAACCAGCTCTTTGTTTCATTGATGCTTTGTATTTTTTTTATTCTCAATTTCATTGAGTTTAGCTCTTACTTTTATTACTTCCTGTCTTCTACCAGTTTGAGGGTTATTTTGTTCTTCTTTTTCTAAGGACTTGAGGTAGAACTTAAGTTTATTTATTTGGGATCTTTCTAATTTTTTAATGTAGGCACTGAGTGCCACAAATTCAGACTGGGGCTGGAGCAGTGGCTCAGCAGTTATGCGCTTGCCTGGCATGCATGAGGACACCCCAGCACCATGTACACAACGAAGTGTCAGAGCAATGAAACTATATGAAAAATTAAATAAAATTTATTCTCTCTTTCTCTCTCTCTCACTGTCCCTCTCTTTAAAAAAAAAGTGCTTTCATACTGTCCCAGAAATTTTGATATGTTGCATCATTGTACTCATTCATTTCTAAAAATTTCTTGATATCTGTTCTCATTTTTTCTTTGATCCATTCTTCATTCAAGAGAGTATTATCCAGTATCCATGTGTTTATGTGATATCTGCTAATTTTCTTGCTGTTGATTTCTAGCTTCATTCAGTTATGATCTGACAGGAGACAAGGGATTATGTCAAATTTTTTTGTATTTCCTAAGATTTCCTTTATGGCCTAGAATATGATTAATTTTGGAAAAAATTCCATGCGCAACTGAGAAGAAGGTATATTCAACTGTTTTGGGATGGAACATTTTGTAGATGTCTATCAGGTCCAGTTGATTTATAGTGTTGTTTAGGTTGGTGATATCTTTATTGACTTTTTGTTTTGATGACCTGTCTACTGGTATTAAGGTGTATTGAAATCTCCCTGTATTATTGTGTTTGGGTCTATGTGGAGTTTGGGTCTATGTGGAGTTTGATGTTGTGGAGAATTTTTTCCATGTAATTGGGTGCATTGCCATTTGGGGTATAAATGTTTACTATGGATATATCTTCTTGTTGGATCGTTCTCTTTACTAAGATGTAGTGGCTTTCTTTGTCTCTTCTGATTGATTTTTTTTTAGAAATCTACACTGTCAGATATGAGAATGGCAACTTCTGCTTGTTTCCTTGGGCCATAAACCTGAAATGGGTCCCCCCACACTCTTTTTACCTTCAGCCTAGCTGGCTGCTTATCTTAGCAGGCTCCCCTGGGGGTGGGGCTGGAGCTTTGTCTGAGGCCTTTGATCATCCTGTGTGTCCTTTGCTTTTTGAAAGCAGCAAAAATAAGATACCAGGATGTTCTGTAGGGAAACATCTGGTGTTCCCTCTTTAACCCAAATGGAAGCTTCTTCTGGGCCCAGGTGGCCCACACTCAAACTGAGGAGGCCTCTACCTGTCTCCTGCCCTCTCTCTGCTTTGAAATGCCACCATTATTGCTTCTCCTTTGGCTCCTTCCTGATGAAGCACTGACACCTCTATTCCTACCTGGCATGGGTGACTCAGAGATGGGAAGAATAATTTTTCCAAGCGGAGAGGAGGCTTCCCTGCCACAGTCAGTTTGGGGGACACGAATGAGGGATAGCAGTGGATGGGCAGCTTGTCTTCAGGGAGACCAGGCCCAGAGGTCATTAGAGCCATCAGCCCCTAGCCCATGAGGGGGGGTCAGACTCCCTAACTCATTAACAACAACCCATCCATCTTGTTTCTCTGCACTGACACATCCATTGCCCCTGACAGCTGACGCAGCTCTCCTGGAGGAGGCATTACCCTCCAGAAGAGGGTAATGGGTAGGGGCAGGGGTGGGCAGGTGGGGGAAGGAAATGTCTGTTTGGGAAATTTCTTAATTGTTTCAACTACTTTGAAACCTCAGAATACTACAGGGTAGGTTTGATGTGGGCTACATCACTCCCCTGCTGTGGCTTTGGACTCAGGAGGTAAACTTGGGTAGGTGCAACTCAGGAGGCAGAGGTAGGAGGATCACATGTTCAGGCCACTCTCAACCAGCTAGCAAGAGCCTGTCTCAAAAAGAAAAAAAAAATTTTTTTTCTTTTAAAAAGCTGAGGATATAGCTCAGAGGCAGGCCAGACTGACCTGGCAGATTCACAGGTTCGTGTCCTAGGCCACAAGTTCTTGTGTATCATTGGTTAAGAGTCCTTGGAAAACAAATGCAGGCATTGTCATCATTCTCGAGGGCAGCAGAAGAGATCAGTAGTGCATGGGCCATTTCCTACTATCCAGATGTCTGGTTCAGCCATCTGGATGGGCCTTTGTGAGTTTTCTGAGATACATGTGCTGGACCTCTTTTCTCCAGCCCACACCAGCCCTCAGCAGTGCTCACCAGATACCCGTAATGGACAAGTCCATTGCCTGGATGTATATCATGTGGACACAAGGTGGTTTCTCAGGCCAGTGTCTGGAGTCTGAGGGCCACAGATCCCTAGGCTGGACTGGACCTGAGTACCTAGGGGAGACCCTCTTATCACATGAACACTTTCCCATACCCCCAGGCATGCTCCAAGCAGCGGAAGCCACTGAGGGCAGGACACAGCCTGTGAGGGAGCACCTCCTCAGCCATCTTGCCTGCTTACTCTGCCTTTGGGGTCCTCTGCCTGGGCCCACAGCTCCCACACAGAAATCATCAGAGATAAATTGAGTGGCCTGTTTTGCCTCCACACTGAGTTTCCTGTTCTCCAAATTTTTTCTTTTTACTTTTTCTTTTTTTTAAAGAGAGAAGGACAGTGAGAGAGAGAGAGAATCAATTTTATTTAGTTAGTTTTTCATGTGGTTTTTGTTGCTCTGACACTTCACTGTATATGTGGTGCTGGGGTTCAAACCCGCATCCTCACCCATGCCAGGCAAGTACTGTAACTGCTGAGCCACCCGGCACCACTGCTGCAGCCCCTCTAACCTTTCTTGATGGGGGATATTTGAGTTCTTTACTCAAACTGGTCTCCCTTAGAGAACATATTCTGGTTTTTTTCAAATGTTCCTCTTTTTAAAAATGAGTATATTTTTCAAGTAAAAATAATTTGTAGAAAAATGAAACAAAGAAAAAAATCCACTGCTTGTTTATGTTTCCTTCTAGTTTATTCTTTCACATCTGTTCTGGGGTAATCACATGGTAATACAATTATGAACCATATTTTTCCCCTTAATTTTATAGCATAAGCAGTTTCCATGATGCTATATGATACTTATTTTACTTTTTAAAATTATTTTTCAAAAATAATACATGGGGACATCACTATTGTAAAACTTTCCATTCCTCCCCCTAAATACTCTATAAATTCAATGGAACCCCAATCAAAATATTAACAAGATTTTTTTCATATTTGGCAGATTGGTACTAAAACTTTTATGGATGAATAAATATATGAGAATGAATAAGGTTCCTATGAAAAAGAAGGATAAAGAGGAAGAAATTATCTCACCAGATGTAAAAAAGATTATCTTAATGTTTTAGTAATTTAATACTATAGGAATTGGGGCTGGGGATGTAGCCCAGTGGTAGAGTGCTAGCCTATCAGGCACAAAGTCCTAGGTTCAATCCCCAGCAACACAAAGACAAAGAAAGAAAGAAAAGAAAACCAAAAAAAAAACATAGGAATTGGTATAGGAGTAAACAAAGAGATCAACAGAACAGAACTGACATTTCAGAAGTCTATCACCCATGCATATTAGAAATGGTTCTTCAAATTAATGCACTTATATAATAGTCAAACATTCCAGAATGCATTCTCCTCCCCTTTCCTACCAGCTCCAGGGCATTTGGTATGGACAATCCCAACATGTGGGTGCACACTCATTTAATAATAACACAGTCCCCTTCTATTGGGCATTTAGGATTTGCCAATTTTTTGATGCTATGAGGAGCACTACAATGAGCATCTATCTCTGAAGACTTTGTTTTTGTTTTTCCTGTTTCTGGATTATTTCCTTAAGGAACTATCTATGAGAAGGCTCTTGGCAACTATGTCCAACATGCTTTCCAAAAGAGTAGGGCCTGAGGGGCTGGAGCAGTGGCTTGGCAATTACAGGGCTTGCCTGGCATGCGCAAGTACACAGGTTCAAACCCCAGCACCCACGTACACAACTAAGTGTCAGAGCAACAAAAGCATGTGAAAAAAACTCAATAAAAATTGATTCTCTCTCTCTCTCCTGCTGTACTTCTCAAAAAACAAAAAAAACAAAAAAACAAAAAAAAAACGAGTAGGGCTTGTAGATATTTCCTTCCTTCCTTCCATCTATCTTTCATTCACTGAGTTGCTAGACTGTGTCAGGACTGGGGGTCCCAGGTCAGGCATAGAACATGCAATTCCTCAGAGGAGATGCATGGAAATGAGGATCTTTAAAATCAGGCACTGATTACCAGTTACCAGCACTAGAAACAGCACACAGCGAAAGTCCTGAGGGTCTCCCCCAGACCAGTGACATTTAGACTGCGCTACTTTCCAGAGATGGGATGGGGCCGGAAATGTGCAAAGGCAGATCACAGAGGGCCCCAGATGCCAGGCCAAGGAGTTAGGACTGTGTCCTGTGGCTATGGAGCTGTGGTGTGATGTGTTTACTAGTGTTGAGGAAGCTCAAAGGGAACACCTGGGAGCAGCTCCTACAAATTTGGGTCCTCTACTCTCATCTTTTTTGTGCCCTGACTCTGCCTGACACGCTGAAGAAAGACAGCCTTCTACACATCCAGCAATGGGTCAAACCCCCATTTGGCCTTTCCTGCTCTCAGGAATCTGCACCTTGTCTGAGTCATTGGAGGTCTGCTTAGTTGGATCTGTGCTAAATGGGGGGTGAGGGTGTCTGTAGGAGTTTATCACCTGGGTTCTCATCCTGGCCCTACTACTGATTCTGAAAGCAACTTTGGGCATGTCCCTGACTTTCTCAGGCTTTAGGATCCTTACCAGAGTGAGGAGTTTGAATCAACCAATCTGAGAATTGTTAGCCTGCATTTATGCAATGCAAACGGGACCAAATGCCAGCTTTAATGTGGTCAGGGTGGGGAGACACTGGTATAGGTCAAGCAGAAACCCCCACCTGACTCACATAGCTTTCTGGGATTCCTCTTCCCTACTGCCTCCTCTCAGCAGTCTCTAGGTAGGCCTGTTTGCTCTGGATCTGTCTGCAGAGGCAAGCACAGGCTGCTTTCTGCCCAACAAACAGTCCAAGGCCTGTTCAAGGCCCCTCATATCCCCCAGGCAGCAGAGGCCTATTGACAGGCCTCATTCATTTTCCCCACTGAGGTCAGAGACAAAAGGCCTAATGTATGTGCAGATGGGCCTGCCCCTCCATCATCCCTCACAACCAGTGGCCGATAATGTGCCTCCAACGAGTCCCCCGTGGCCGCTCACTGACCAAAGGGTGGCCGGGCAATGATGTATGCAAACACTGGGACCGGATGACAAAGCAGGCCTCGAGGGGAGGGGTGGTGAAGGGGAGAAGAATGATCACAGCCCCACGGCGAAACCATAACTCATTTCTGACATGGATACATTATACCTCTCAAAGACCACTTGCCCCTGGACACTGAGCTGCTAAATTAATTGACAAGGGACCCCAGAGCAGGAACCCTCATCCCCAGAGGCCTGGCTAAGGAGCCATCATTATCTGGGAGGACAGATTTGTGCCCTGCCAGGCCAGACCTCTGTGCCCTTCTGGGCTGACTGAGACCCTGGCCACTGCAAAGGGTCCCAAGTATGTGCGATCACGGAAAGTGGAGCTGTGATATGATACACGCACATAACACCTAGGTGGGGAGGTTGAGGCTATCCAGCCAAGACCTTTCTCTCCCTCTGCTTTGACCGGTCGGTCAAATGTCTAGGGATCTCTGGTCCCACATCCTTTCTTTAGACCTGGGTTTGCTTTTTAGAAAAAACAAAGATTCAAAACAGGAAGAGATGACCCCATCACTAATAACTCCTTTTGATGAAGTGCTTTCTGCCAGCCAGGCACTGGGCTAAATGCTGCAGAGCTCTTGAACCTAATGAATTTAATCTTCATAGCAACACCATGAAGACGTTATCTCCACCTTACAGATGAGAAAACTGAGGTTCAAAGAATTGAAATCACTTCCCTTAGAAGTGACTGATGGGGCTGGAGTGGTGGCTCAACAGTTACAGCACTTGCCTGGCATGCACCAGAATGTGGGCTCAAACCCCAGTACCACATATACAATCAAGTGTTGGAGCAAAGAAAGCCACATGAAAAACTAAATAAAATTGACTCTCTTTATCTCTCTCTCACTGTCCCTCTCTCTCCCTAAAAAAGAAAAAATAAAGTGATTGAACCCAACTTTGGCCTGGCACAATTCTGTCCTTCGAGGGAATGACACTTCCTTGGGTGAAGCCTTTGGGGATGGAGGTTCCTGATAGATGCTCTGCCTCCAAGAGTCCCTTGTCAATTTATTTGGCAGTTCTGGGTGCTCTCCTAGCTTAGGAATAAGGATAGAGGGGACCAAAGAATAGATAAGAAGAAAATTCCAGAATTCCAGGGAGAGGAAGGTGGGTTACAGAGTAGGATGGCCATTATCCACCAGGCTGGAAAGGGACAGTGCATCCAGACAGTGCTGGAAAGAGTGTGACTGCATCATTCTGAGCTTCCCAGCCCATCTCCTAGCAGATCCTGCTGAACACCCTTTCTATCCCTCTTGCACAACCAGGACCCCCTTGGCTCTTTCTATGGGGTAGTGCTTCCCACACAGCCTCAGCCTGGCTGTCATGGGAATTTTAACAGCTCTAGATTCAAAGGCCAGCCTTCCTTGGCCCTGCTCTGCATTCTCCATGGGTCCCTTTCTAGTTTCATGTCCTGCATCTATGTCATAGGACCAGGTCACCTCCCTTAGATACAACCCTTTTGGCACCCTAAAGCCCTATTGGTCTATCACCTACATGCGTCCAGTCCTGGTGCTGTCTCCTTTCTCTTTTCAAAAGGAACCCCTGAGGAGGCTAAGATGCTGAGGGTTAGGGCTTCAGAGAAGGATGCCTGGCATGGCCTGGGCACTGAATGATCTCCTGGATTTGGAGACTCAGACGTGTGGGGGTACGAGAAGATAGCACCCAAGGAACCAGATTGTGAGGCGTGTGAGCATGGAGCCTGAAAGAAGGGCTCCACACTACAGCCTCTGAACCCCATGAAGACCTTGCCTGATTTTACAGCTGTGCACAGCACAATCCTCCTAGATCTGGTTGCTGAGAGGGAGGTGTACTAGGGAAAAGCCTATTGTGGGTTGGTTTGGAGGGTGACACAGTCCAGTCCTTAGAGTCTGTTCTGGTTCTAAGGCCTCTGCCATCTTCGTTTTGCCCCAAGCCACCAGAGTCCAGGGTCTTCTTCAGCATTTCCCTGTAGGCCTTTGATCCTATACCACCCATAACCCTTTGACTGCCCCTGATTTGTAAAAAAGAGTCTCAGCATATTCAGTTCCCACAGTTTCTTACTGTAACTCTGCTGTCACTGCACCTAGCTCTCCACAGAAGACACCACCTGCTGGCAGGCTCCAGAATGGACACAGCAAGGCATGTGCACCCATGAACTGTGGGTCAGGTTGACACTTGCAGCAATGTGTCATGATCACTCGGTGGTCTGCTGGAGCCTGTGCATGGCAGCTTACAAGAGCTGGTTGCACACATCAGTCAACTTCTTCAGGTAGTAGCTTGAATCACCCACTGGAGCTATATTTATATCTAGGAAACTGGCAAATGCAATAAACCAGGTTTAGTCCCCTCTGTCCCAGGAGGATGTTGTTAAACATTTGTCAGCACACCATGAGAATCCCTGTTCCTCTTCCCTCTGCAGCTTTGAGACTCTCACTACCTAGGTAGGCCCCCTATCACCTTCTCCATCAGACTTACCCACCAACCTCCACTATCTCATTCATACAGATTATGGTACTGACTGAACCCCATTCCCCACCCCGTCATTCCTGCCACCATCTGGGGGCTAGCAGGCCCATCACTCTAGCCTGCTTGGCTACTCTTCTATTCTCAATTTTTTTTTTTTTTTTGGCAGCCTGTTTTTGCAGCCTGGCTTTGCTGTTTCTTATATCAGTAGCTAAATACCAACAAGAAGTTCAGAATGGTGCTAGAGTATTTGGTGGTTACAGCGCTTGCCTGGCATGCGTGAGGATATGAGTTCAAACCCCAGCACACATATACAATGAAGTATCTGAGCAACTGAGGCCACATGAAAAATGAAATAAAATTGATTCTCTCTCTCCCTCTCTCTTATTATTAATAAAAAATTGGAAGGTCCTGGTGTGGTTCCAGCTGCAGCAGCATGTCACACACTGCCCGGCTTGTCCAGTCCCCCCTCTACTCCCAGCACAGGGTCTGGTTCCTCCAGCTGTACTCTGGCTCCCCCAGTGTGGAACGAGTCCACTCCTGGCTGCTGCCCATATTCTAATAAAGGAAGTGGGCATTGCAGGCTGTGGAGGAGGACCAGACCCTGATTACCCATCATATCTCTTCGGGTCATGCTCACTGAATGCTCAGGAGCAGAAAGGCAGGCTGTGTGGGGACTCAAGGGGCCTGGGTCCGAGTTCCCACACTGCTCAGGGTTAGCCATGTGCTGTTTCTGGGCCAGCTTTTCTACAAAAATGGGAATATGTAATTCTTAGACCTCTGATGGAGGGAGAATGATATGGATGAGGGCTTTTCCAATCAGAAAAGTCCAATTTGGTAGAAGGTGGCTTTGAATCCTGATGAGACAGAGTCACTGTGAGCTCCTTGGGTACAGGGATCCCATCTGATTTCATTGATTATCCCCAGTTTAGCCTCATGTTGGCCTATATGGAGAATACTGGCAAAATAGCCATGGCAAAAGGTGACCACCAACCTCTGGCCAGCAGCTGATAAATCAAACAAAACTGAACCTCACCCTGACCTGTTGCTGGGTACTAGGAAAACCAGTTCCCTGGCCATGCCCATGAGTGGCAATCCTTTAATTGGATGTGTACAGTTGGGGTGGGAGTGGGGCTCAGCTCTCTCTCCTCTGTCTCTATCTTCTCTATACCCTTTGGGGATCTCACTGTCAAGATCTTCAGGAATTACAGGTGGGAATTCCACAGCTCTGTCTCCAGGGACCCAGACAATGTGGGGTTCATGACCTCCTCACTCCAGACTTTATGGGCACCCTGGCACCATCAACACAGCTTAGCAACAATCCTTGGTGGTACCTGGCTTCCTCCTCCTCATTTGGCAGGAGAGCAGTCATCCTCACACATGGGCCTGCACCATCACCTTAGAGTGATGTTGAACTCAGAGAGTGTGGCCTACTCCCAGACTTTCTTGTTGGTTAGATTTGGGATAGACCTCCAGAGTTTTGCATTTTTTTAAAAGATCTTTTAAAGTATGCTAGAATAGTTATAGGTAGAATAATGTGATGTCCAAATTAACGTCATTTTTTTAAAGAAAGAAGGCCAGTGAGAGAGAGAGAGAGAGAGAGAGAGAGGGAGAGAGAATCAATTTTTATTGAGTTTTTCACATGGCTTTCATTGTTCTGACACTTAGTTGTGTACGTGAGTGCTGGGTTTTGAACCTGTGTAATTGTGCATGCCGGGCAAGTGCCATAATATCCAAGCCATTACTCTAGCCCCCCAGAGTTTTGCATTTTGAATGAATTTCTAGATGATGCTGATACTGCTGGTCTGGAAATCACACTTAGAAAACCACCAGGGATTAAAGCTATAGTGTTCTGACTATGAGGCCCTTGCTTATGGCTCCATAACAACTCCACAGGAGTTTCTCACTGCTTCTGGGGTCTAGAGAAGCCAGGAGGGCAGATACCCCAGCCTCCACTAGCAGGCACAGGCCAAGGAGCCATGAATAGGCAGTGACTGCCACCCTCTGGACAGTGATGGCAAAGTCCCTGAATGGTGGCTCTGCATCTGTGGCCTCTTCCCCCGGATATAGGCCTGCTCCTCCCCAGGGGTCCTGGCTGCAAGGTAGGAAGCCAGTTTTAGGAGCTTCCCTGGTTCAGTCTCCCTGGACCAGCTACAGAAAGGAGCCATGTGTCCCTTTGGGTTTAGATTTGAACCCAGATTGCTGTGTCTGACCCAACAACAGTTCTGCCCTCACCCTCAGTGACCCCCTTCCCATTTCCTGGGACCTCCTGTTCCCCACCATCCCCTACCCTAACATTGCAGAATTAGAAATGAAAAAGGAAATAGCCAACTGCCAATGCAGCTTGGGTTTCCATTCCCACTCTGTCTTGCAGGTTGAGGAACCCTTGAGCTTCCTTAGGGTCAGTTTACTTTTCTGTATTAAATATAGCTAATCTCTACCCCACAGCGTTAGCACCAGTATTCTGTGTCATTGTGTTTCCCAGTGTGCAAAGCTCAGTCCATTCATTCATCACTGCAGCCCTCCAAAGATTTCCAACCAAAACAAAAATACGGAGACATTAGGGTCTCCAGAGTAGGCTTTTTGCATCCCAAATGGTAAGCAAGACCATTCACTGGGATTTGGGAGGATAATATCAGACCTTCTGATTATATTTATTTTAATCTTATCTTTTTAAATTATATTTTTGTATTTGGGTTCTAATGTGCCTCAATATATTAGTAGAGGTCTCCATGGGCTTGATTTATAAATAATGCATGCATATGAAAATGGATGATAAAATTTTATAATTTTTATATACTATGTGAGTCACTGCTTTGGGAGACATAACTTCCTAGAAGGTTCCTTGCAAAATACTAGAGTGCATCATTGCCTGGGCTATAAGTTTCAGAGAAGCACTTACCCTAAGTTTCCAGAAAACTGGTGAGAGAAAGAATTTGGGGCTTTCGATGCCTTCCCTAAGGGTGGGCTAAATGTTTGTGGCTTGCCAGGCTAACAATTTTAAGAGCAATAAACTGGCATTTGAGAGTTTTCTTTGTGCCAGGCACTATTCTAAAAAGGAGGTTCTATTGTTATCCCCATTGTAAGGCTGCATATGGTTAATTTACCCACCCAAGATTGAATCCGGCATTGTTGTTCTGGAACCCAAGTTGTTTAGCCCTTATGTGCCCAACCTGGAAACAACAAAAACAAAAGGGTCTGTGAGGGCGTAGATGAGAGAAGAAGGTGATACCTCGTCAAAGAAGGGGGAGAGATGGAAGACAGAGTAAGGAGAGGCATGCACAGGAGAGAGGGACCATGGCAGGCAGGAAGGAGGAGGCCCAGAAGGAGAGTGGAGTGTCAGCTGTGGGGGTCACGGAGGTTACCTGGGATCAACATGAGAAAGGTGAGGTAGGGACCCTGACATCAGGCTTTGCCATGTAGGGTTCTGAAGAGGATCACAGAGTCCACATTGGAAGATCCTGTGAGCCCCATATAGGGCAGATGTTGCCTATGAAGTTCCCCTCCTTCCGCCTGCGAAGAGCAGAAAGCAGGACATTATTAGCATATTACCTATCTTGGATGGGTAATTCTATAACCTCACAGGGACATCTCTGAAATGCGGATTGTTAACAAAACTTTCCTTTTAGAACTACCATGAGGATTAAAAGTACCTGTGAACTTTGATAGGAAAATAGTTTTTATTTTCCTTGACTTCGAACTGGAATTTAATATTTTCTCTAATTATGAATATATGCAATAAATCTGGAAGTATTAGTAGTAACCAACTTTATCACTAATACAGATCACAAATATTTTCCTATCACATTACAGTTGTTGCAGATAATTCAAAATACTTTTTATGATCATTACTATTTTGAAATTATAGATGGTATTAGATTTGCTACAGTAATAAAAAGTACATATATTACCATTTCACAAATATTTTGATATAACTTTTTTCTTTTGTAATCTTATGTGTTTTGATGAAAACTTAAAAACAGTATTCTGGGGCTGGAGCAGTGGCCCAGAGGTTATGGCGCTTGCCCAGCATGCGCAAGTACTCTGGTTCAGACCCTAGCACCCACATGCACAACTAAGTGTCGTGTAGCAGCAAAAGCCACGTGAAGGACTCAATGGAAATTGATTCTGTCTCTCCCTCTCTCTCTCTCACTGTCCTTCTGTCTTTAAAAAACAAACAAACAAAAAAAAAAAAAACAGTATTCTGAGACAAAACATAGGCTTCATCAGATGCCAAAGATATCCATGGCAGAAAAAGGCCAATTATCCCTGCTTCATGGTTCCAGTGCTAAGTACATGCCAATAACCGCATTTCCTGGTGCTCTGAGGGCACAAGGGTAAGTAAAGTAGTTGCTTTGTACATCTTTTTAAAATGAAGATTTAAAATTCTTATCACAATTAGAGAATTATACAATTAGAAAATCTTTAGAAAGACTGTGTGTGTGTGTGTGTGTGTGTGTGTGTGGTGCTGGGGATAGAACCCAGGGCCTACATATTAGGCAAGTGCTCTACCACTGAGCTACATCCCCAGTCCTAGAAAGTCTTTATTGAAATCATTTTCAAACTTTTTGGCCAGAAACAGACTTTCCTTTGTGATTTAAGACCTGCCTAAGTGGGCTGGAGTGGTGGCTCAGCGGTTAAGGCACTTGCCTAGCATGTGCTAGGACACCAGTTCAAACCCCAGCACCACATACACAACAAAATATCGGAGCAACAAAAGCCAAAAGAAAAACTAAATAAAAAGTTGATTCTTTCTCTCACTGTCTCTCTAATTTTTTTAATTAGAAGTATATAGAGATACAGTTGAGGGGGAAACATTATCAAAACATTAGTAATCAACGGATATAAACTTTGTTATCCAGGGGAAATGCCAAAACATGGATAACCACCTTGGGTTTTACTTGTTGCAGTTCCCCCCAGAAGAACTCATGCATTAAATGGGTATCTCATGGAGGAATGACATCAGCATCTGGGATGGTTCCCCCATCTTCCCAATCTCCAGGCTCCTATGAGTTCTTCATATACCCTCCCCCTCCCTACACCTCTAAGTATCATAGAGAGCCATCCCCCTATTACTCTGAGAGTCCTTCTCTCTCTCTTAAAAAAAAGAAAAAAAGACCTGCATAGGTGAAACACAATCTTTATAAAACATGACATAAATTTATTATGCATGATGCGCTCTTACACCTTTTATTCTATTTTTCTCAATTTGGTCTATTTTGTTTCTTAAGATAATGAACCTAATTATCTTAAGAATCAACAATTTTTCATTTAGAAATTAATAGTAGGGGCTGGAGCAGTGCTCAGCGGTTACGGCACTTGCCTGGCATGAGCGAGGACCCAGGTTCAAACCCCAATACCACATACACAATGAAGTGTTGGGGAAGCAAAGGCCAGATGAAAAAATAAATAAAAGTGATTCTCTCTTTCTCTCTCTTTCCCTCTCTGTTTAAAAAAATTTAAAAATTAAAAATAAGAAATTAATAGTAGCAGATTTGGAAGCAAGTACACAGAAAGGAAACGTCTCAATGTACGAATAACGGATAAAATTAAAAGTCATAAAAATGATCAGTGTACATTTAGAATAATGTGGAAGTGGAGCACTTACAGTTAATGTGAAGAAAGAAATTAACACAAACACATATTAATCATATAGTTGCCCTTTTGGTAACCAAAGTTTCGCCATTCTTGAAATGCAAGTCTTTCAACATGGCTTCTTTATGTGCAAAAGCTAAAAGTTAAAAATGGCCCAAATATCAGTGAGAGAGAGAGAGAAAAAGAGAATTAATTTTGAAGGGAAAAGACACTGAAAAAGAGGGTGTGAGGTGTAGAAAGAAAGGAACCAGACCTCAACGGATCAAGATCTCTTGCAATAGTTGCAGGGACACAGTTTCCAAGTGGAAAATGGCCACTTGGCTTTCGGATAGATAATCTTTTATGGGCTGAATTGAGGGGCAGGGTCACAGCAGGAATTTTTCTGTTTAAACTGGGGTTTTCAGTAGGCTGGCTATTAGAGTAAGTTTTTCAGTAGGGTGGGGATCCTCTGATAAGGGCCTGAGGCGGTGGTCTGAGTCTGTAGATTTCAAAAAGTGAGTAGGGGGTTTGCTGCCTGGTTGAGTGGCTTCTGGTAATTTTCCATATCCATCAAATTTTATTTAGTTTTTCATGTGGCTTTCCTCAGTCCAACACTTTTAAAACCACATCCTTACGCATGTCAAGTAACTGCTGAGCCACCACTCCAGCCCCTGGCCCAATTATCTTGGTTTGGGAGAGGTCACACAATAATTTATTTTCAAAACCTAGAGAAACCCAAAAATCACTTCCAACAAAAATAACCGGTAGACTGGCCAAAATGAAGGCAACTGGTTACTCAGGAAGACAGCAGATTACTCTCACTTAACTGCTAACGGCCATTACTTTGGGGGACATAAGTCCTTTCTGAACTTCAAGAACCAGGGTCCTAGTTATGGCAGGGTCAGTGTATGTATTTAGCTCTCTGGAATGCGTCTGAAACACAAGGTCATTCAGCACTCAGGTCAATGTAAGGGAAATTACCTCTAGTTTGAAGGTGAACTTCCTGGCTTCAGAGTGAATTTTAAACACTTTTCCTTAGCTTCAGGAGCAAGTGCCCTCTGGTTAGATACATTCAAAATGGTTGTGAAGATACCTTGATATTTGGGAGGCATCGCGCAAGAATTTGACAATTTGCTCTGCTCAACTTAATTCACTTTCTAAGACAATGACATGCAGGTCATCCTCTGGGGCTGGATGAAACTTCCAAGGACCGAGGTGTCATCCAGGGAATTACTGAGGACCAGAGAAATGGGCCCTGGAAGATTTGAGAGTATATCTAGTAAAGTTCTGAACACAAAAAACAAAGAAAATCTTTGAAAGGTAAGATGAACTTTATTTAGTTGTAAATGGTCTAAGCAGTTTTCTGAAATCATCACTGACCTCAAGATGGTCCTAATAAACTGGATCCTGTAAAGCATTATCAAAGGGCGGCGGTGGGGGGAGAGACGTAAAGGGATATGCATTTACTGAGCCCTTACTTTTTTCTAAATCAGTTTTAAACAAGAGAACTCTGCTTTCTCCCCTGACTAGCTGAAACAGGAATCCTTCAGGGTCCGCCCCAGACATTCCGCACCCCGAAAATATCTCCTCCCTCCCGCCCAGAGAGAGATCTGGGTAGTGACCGGCAAGCAGGAGGAGAGGAGCGGCAGCCGCCTAAGGGTGGGGAGCGGGTCTCCTCCCTCCGTGTCACCGTTTTAAAATGCTAGTCACGACCTACTGAACTAATAATTGACCCACCAATGAGTCTTGACTTGCAGTTTGAAAAACAGAACCCCAGAACCGATCGGGAAGTTGTCGGAAGCTAAGAACCTAGGCTTCCAGGAGCAGTTTCCCAGCGGCTACGTTTCTGGGGAACCAGCAGGGCAGGGCTTCTCCTCTCCTTTTCCCGCCGACCCGGCTCCAAGTTCCCCCAGCAGCGCCGCTCAGCGCCCGCAGAGGATTCTGGGTGAGCGCCAGGGCCCTGGGGGCGGGGTCAGCAAGTCGCCCCGCCCCTCGCCTGCGTTAGCTCATCTTCGCGCGCCGTGGTGACGCTGCGCCTGACGTCAAACGTGCAGCCCGGCATTGCAGCCGGTGAGTTGGTCCTCACGGCGGTTAGGGCTGGTGGCTGTTGAGGCAGCAGACGGCCGGAGCCGGCGGACTGGTGAGCGAGGATGGGCCCGAGGCTGCCTCTAAGCTGGTTTGTGCAGGGATACTTCAGGGTGCGGGGCTCGAGGGTGACTTCCTTGACTCCATTTTCGCTAGTAATCTGGGTGTGCTGAGTTCGAGAGGAGAGAGAAGGCTCGCCAGTGGCCTCCTCTTGCGTCCTGGGAATGTTCTGTGCAGCCCCGATATTAGGGCTAGTTTTTCCGTAGATGGAAGAGCTGTCAATCCAAGTTTTGCAGTATTGGGCCACGTTGTTAAGTAGGGACCCCCCACCCCACCCTTGAGTGGGCAGCTACAAGCAGAGGCTGGATTCGCTCTGCCTTACTTACCAGGTAGTAGGGTAGATAATTGACTTGTCTGAGTACTTTAATAGAGGCACGTGTAATGCTTTTTTTTTTTTTTTTAATTTTCTGTGCATGGGCTGGAGCGGTGGCTCAGCGGTTACAGCGCTTGCCTGGCATGCGTGAGTACGCGGGTTTGAACCCCAACACCACGTACACAGCGAGGTGTCAGAGCAATGAAAGCCACATAAAAACTAAATGAAATTGATTCGTTCTCACTCACTGTCCCTCTCTCTTTAAAAAAAAAAAAAAAATCCCTGTTCCTGCAGAAGCACCTTCCGGCCTCCTCGGCAGGTGCCCATTCTACCAGGGGGCCTCAGTGTTGGTCAGCCATGTATGCTCATTCCAAAGGACAAACAGAGGTGTGACATTTGGAGAGGTGAATGCGGGGATCAGTTCCAGAGTGTGTGTTTTGAGGTGAACCTCAGTCCTTTCTCCACACTTGTGAATTTTGTGGAAATACATTTACAATCTCTTGTGTCTTTTTACTAAGACTAGTCTAATTTGAAAGCTTACTGCCTCCTGCGGAGTGGCAGCAAATAACACGTTGTGTTCTGTTGAGCCAAAAATAAATAAATAAAAATTCCTGTGCACTCTGTTACTGACTGATGGCCTCAAAGACCATTTTTACCATTTTACAAATATGCTCAAGTATACTATTAATATTTTCCAAAAGAATAAATGATAGTAAATCAGAATAAAAATGTGAAGTACCCCCTGTATAAATCACCGCACCGTAAGAAGTTCCACTGAGAGGGAGAGTGAATCTGCCTGGAGAGTTTCCTAAGGAGAGAAGGCAGCAAAGGGAGCTTTGGGAATCTTCAGCTCTGAAATGATCTGTCATGAGATAAAAATACTGGGGTAAAAGGTATTGTATCTTGGTAGCCTGTGCTATACAGCTTGATTCCGTCTATTAGTGTCAGACTAACCTTCGGGAAGCTTCCTTAACCTCTCTAAGCCTCACATTTCTTATCAGGAAAAATAGAACTGATCAGAAGAATACCCACTAAATGGCTTTATGAGGGTTCAGTGAGATAATCCTCTGTGTAGAACTTAAAATAGGACCTGATTCATAGGACATTTTTAAATGCCCAGATTGACAGGATCACGTCCTATCTTGGCTAGGCTGGTTTTTTGGAGGCTGGCCTTCTGCAAACCTTCCTACCTTTCTTGTTAATGTTTCTTTTTTGTCACATGTGAAGCCCAGGTGTCAGGGAAGACAACAAGGCTGTGTTTCACTGGGCATAGGACTGGTGTTCAAGCAGAAGTTGCATGCTGTTCGTTTTAGGAAAATTTATTTGGGCTCTTTCCTATCTTTACTCAGATCCTTTCCTTGGATCACAAATATTAAAACACTGCCCATCTGATTAAGATCTCCATTGATAGGATTATTTGGAAATCATTTGTTTGATTTTTTTTTTTTTTTTTTTTTTGGTTATTCTTGGAAAGTCTTTGGTAGCCTTTTTTGGGTTTTGAGATTTAAAGCAGGTAACCTGAACCAGATGTTTTAGTAGTATGGTCTCTTAAACTATCTGCAGTTAAAATTGAGGAGGCCATGAACTTAAGAAAAGTTGCACACATTGTTCCTTAATCCGACTGAAGTTTAGCATTTTCTTCCATTATTAATGGAACTACATCCTCTGCTTTCTAATTCTTGTTTTTTTTATGTATTTAAAAACTTTCAGAAAAGTGGTTTATAGGCTTTACAAGGCTGGTAGAGGGATCTTTGGTGCACAAAAATATTAAGAACCCTTAAGGTACCTTGTGAAGTTAAATTTATTTAATCAGGTCTGTGTTTAGCTAAGCTACATCCTTGAAGATTTTGATGAGTTTGGGCTGGAGTGGTGGCTCAGTGGTCACAGCGCTTGCCCGGCATGCATAAGTACATGGGTTCAAACCCCAGCACCCACGTACACAACTTAAGTGTCAGAGCAACGAAAGCCATGTGAAAAACTCAATAAAAATTGATATTGATATTCTCTCTCTCTCTCTCTTTCTCTCTCTCACTGTCCTTCTTAAAAGAAAAAGAAAAAAAAGATTTTGATGCGTTTGGGGAGACAGTTCTCCCTCCAATCCTGTTCATACTTATATGCCTATAGGCTCTTACAGGCATTTTTTTGGTTGAGAACTCTGCCTGGACTGTAAGAACTTTGCTATATTTGGACTCCCTTGTGTTTGCTTGCTGAATTAAATAAAGTTTAAAATTTATTTGTTTTGGTCTTTTCTTTCAAAAGAAGAGCAAGGGACAGAGACTGGTCAATTTCTACAGTCAGACTTACAGGAAAAGAATTAATGGGGGGCAGGGCTGGACTGGTGGCTTGCGCAAGTACAAGGATTAAAACCCCAGCATCCACGTACCCCAGCATCCACAACTGAGTGTCAGGGCAATGGAAGTCAAATGAAAAACTCAATTAAAATAAAAAAGAATGGGATGGGGGCAGGTGTTAATTGAGTCCCAGGGAGAAAGAATACCACCTAGCCTGCAGGGTCTGATCCAAAGAAAAGTGTCAGAAAAACTCCATAACAAAGGGTTGCTTTATTGTCTTGCTGAAGAGGAACCTCCCATAGTCCTCTTTTGAGATCAGAGTAGATTGTGTGCTTTCGGGGTGGTATGGCCTGGCTGCAGTTCCTGTAGCCTCTGTCCTGATGACTCCTACTTACCTTTACTGAAACCCTGGTGTTGTTTCCACAGAGCTGTCTGGTCTTTGGCCCTTCATCCTTGGTTAAGGAAATGACCAATCAGGTAAGACCTGTTTTGAGGGAAAGAATATCTGTCTCTTCAGCAAGTTCAAACCCAGTAGGTTGATAGTAAGGAAACTAGCATCTGATTCTTGACCTGTCCTTAAAGAGCTGGGTCACCCTCAGTACCTAATCACCACAGAGTTAGGTAGCATTAGTAAAATTCACACTAGTAAGAGCAGAATTAGTTTATTTAAGCACTTACCATAGGGACTGAGGAAACAAAATATTCATACATAAAAACAAAGATCAAAACAGATGAAACAGAAGAAGCTTTAAGATTATGGATGAAGGTAACAGGTAATGCAGGTTGTGTGGTCTTATTAACTGCAGAAATTAAGCTGCAAACTAGACTGATTACCAGAATGGGACAGAGCAGAAAAAGAGAACCTAATTTATTGGTCACCTGTTGAATTGGGGGGTGATAGTAGGGGAGGAGAGAGTATCAATTTTTTTTTTTCCTGGCATGACTATACAAGTCTTGCACAAGCAAGAATGAGGAATCTCTCAAGTAGTTAGGTCAACAACAGGGAGTGGCTGACACTAGTCTCTGTATCTACTTGGAGAAGGGAGGGGGCAGTGTCTCAGGACTCGGGGAGGGGATGTGGGATAGCCAAAATCTGATAACCGATTTAATGTGGCCTCTGTTCTTTTTTAGTACAGTATTCTCTTCAAACAAGAGCAAGGTAAGGAGCCTGCCTGTTTAAGGAAATTCATTTGTGAAAAATATGTTCTTCCTGATTTAAGATTTTGTCATGACAATCAGGCATGCAGTTCCCAGGTGTACCTGCTTTGAAAAGAATTGGCAGAGGCAGCCAAGAACAGATACACTTAGAAACAAGCAAATAATTAAAAAGAAGCAATAGGGAGTCTAGTAAAGCCCTCCCACTTGAGGAAGATGTCACTCTCAGCTTCCCAGCTGTTGGGGTGGGAGAAGGAAGTACCATGAGCCTCAGAACTCTGTTAATGCCAGCTCATCTTCAGAGGTGTATTTGAAGCTTGACTCTGAGCTTAGAACTTGCCTTGGGGTCTCTCCACAGGGTCCTGCACACTTTCACACAAGACCCATGCCTCTTAATACAAGTAGATGGTGGAGCGGTGAGATGAATTTCTGTCAAGGTCTCTAAGTGTATGGCCCTTGGGGACTACATGGCAGTGGCAGGAGTGAGAATAGGAGTGGGAGGCAGGTCAGAGTCCAGTCTGGAACTCTAGTTCCCCAGTGATAAGGTCTCCTTCCTGAAAAGGAGCAGTGTTTATGCATGAACTAGTCACCCATCTCATTTCTTCATAGATGAGTTAGGGAAAGCCTCAGGGATTTGTGGGATGCCTAATAAAGGCTCTTCTTCTCTAAGTAGGTGACATTTAGGTTGTTTAAAGTTTAAGCCAAAAATATTCTTCCAAGTTAGCTAGTTTAGGTACCTAGTTGGTTTATTGGGCATGCCAGTCAGTCACTTTGTATGAAACTAGTGCCATTCCGGTGGCAAGCTAACAGGCTAGGGTCAGGTGAGGATTGTAAAGTCATGGTGCTGTGTAACTCTAAACAGCTATTTCAGTTTAATGCCCTTATAGTCATGTTTTGGAAAGATGACCCTGGGGAATTGCTGCCAGGCATGGATAAAGCCTCCACCGGCACCTGTCACATTTCCATATCTACACTAGGTCTGCAGACCCAACAGTGTGACCCATCAGATATGCAGCTTGCAGACTTAGATTTAAGGTGAACTTTAGTTGATAGGTTAAGTTTGAGTCTTAGCTATGCCCCTTCTTAGCTTTATGACTTTGGGTGACTTTGGGTGAGCTGCAAGGTTTCTCTAAGCCTCTAATTCCTTGTCTCTAAAGTGAGGATAATCTTCCTAGTACTTATTTCATAGGGCTGTTGTGATTAAGACAACAGTTATAAAAGGATTAATGTAATAACTGGGCTGTTAAGCATAATAGACATTTGTGGTAAAAGGCAATTCATCTATTTTTACAGTTAAACTGCTTACTAGTTTCTGAAGATCACTAAGATGTATCTCTTTGTGGTGCATGCCTGTAAACCCAGTAGTTGGCAGGCTGAGGCAGGAAGATTGCAAGTTTGAGGCCAGGAACTTAACAAGACACTGTCTCAAAAAAAAAAAAAAAAAAAAAAGGGCATGAGGATGTAGCTTAGTGGTAAAGCACCCATGGGTTCAATCCCTGGTACTGGGATGGGGGAGAAGTATCTCATATTCACTTTAGGTCTTTTTTTTGCCGGTGGGGGGTGGTTTTACTTATTCAGCCAACTGCTAGCCATTCCAACTGCTATATATGCAGGGCAGCATACTAATGAAAAGGATGTTGGATTTGAAGTCTAAAGACCTGGATTGTTCTAATTCTGCCTCCACACATGGTAAATGTGTGTTTAGGGCAAGAGGCTCCTTCCATACCTCCAGTTTTCATGTGTCCCCACAACTCCAATAAAAGCTTTATGGAAAAGCACCTTATGAAACAGTGACACAGATAGAAGTGGATGTTACCTCAGTACTGTAGTATTAGAGCTCCCTTTTATCACATTCAGTTTAGAAGTTGCATGCATGGAAACAGTTTAAATAAAGCATTTTCCATTCTAGCCCATGATGATGCCATTTGGTCAGTTGCTTGGGGGACAAACAAAAAGGAAAACTCTGAAACAGTGGTCACAGGATCCCTGGATGATCTGGTAAAGGTCTGGAAATGGTAAGTACCTTTCCCCTAACATATAGACTTAGAAAATTAGAAGCAAAATAAATTATGTTGTTAGGTTATGTGCATATATGAATATGTAATAACAAATTCCACCATTATGTATAATTAAAATGCTTCAATTCAACATGAAAAGAAGTGCAAAGGTTTTGCTTCTGGGCTCCCAATTTGCAGTCAGGGACATGTTAGCTTTTTTCTAGGCAAAAAAGCAATAGCAGTGTGGTGGTATATAACAGCAGCTTATTTTTTCCTTACTTATTTTCCTGTTTGGTACTAAGGCATTATTAAGCAAGCAAGGAAAAACCCCCAAAGTTAAAACCTGACTGTATTTGGTCCTCTGTAGTTCTGTATTTCATAGATCATTGATAATGCATAGTCACAGGGATCCAGAATTTCATATGCCAGGTACAGTGTCTTCTGTGTGAAAAAATCCATTTCTCTCTCCCCCACTGAAGGCGTGATGAGAAGCTGGACCTACAGTGGAGCCTGGAGGGACATCAGCTGGGGGTAGTATCTGTGGACATCAGCCATACCCTGCCCATTGCTGCATCCAGCTCTCTTGATGCTCATATTCGTCTCTGGGACTTGGAAAACGGCAAACAGATAAAGTCTATAGATGCAGGACCTGGTAAGAGTTTTATGTTTAGGGGAAGTAACAGAAGTTCACAGCCCCTTTTCTAAACCCTCAGGGATAGGTGTGTTAGCAGTTTTGAATTTTTCAAATTTGAAGGGCATATGGGTCCTGAACTATCTACATTACATAAATGCTTCAGTGCTGTGGGAAGAGTACTCTACAACCACAACCATCACCGCAATTGAAGAAGAGTATTTATACTTAGTGAGAAAAACAGGCTATAAGTGGCTTTACAGTAGTTCACTATAGATTTTACTGCCAAATGAATTTTGGTGCTAAACTTAACGAAAAACAACTCATAGTTTTCATAACTTTTTGGGTTTCAGAATTGCCGGTTTGGGATTCTAGACTCATATTTGGAGTCCAGTGGTTCTCTATTTGCCATATTCTGAATCGATATATTCTGTGCCTGGAACGTAGAGCACTGAGTCCTCATTAGTCTGTATAGTGATAATCTCTACTAGTTATAGCTTAAGCATCTGGTTTCTAGTATGTGATAGATATGAAACTTTGAGAAATTCATCATTTTTTTAAATAATATCTTATTCATCAGCCTTGATAAACTTCCAAGTTGATGGTAAGTAATGGTTTCAGTGGGCTGGATTAATGTAGAACAAGCAGCATGACATTTCAGGATTCCCTTTACCCTCTTGTTAACTCATAAATACCTAAATGGCACTCACCAGCATGGCCTGATCTGCCTCAGTGGGTGGTGACTGCTGGAGGTGCAGATAGTTTGATGTCTCTCTGGCACTCCTCTTTGTGGACTGATTATAGAAGAAGTGTTTAGTTGATTCAATGACATGATTCCCCAGTGGATTTGCCTCCTGCTGCTTGTTTGCCACTATAAGGCTGCTCCTATATTGGAAAGAATGAGGGTCCCAATGAAGGTCCATGAAGGAGGCTAGGTGATCTGAAAACTGAGTGCATTTTCCCTCAGAAGCAATATTCCTTGTCTCTAATTCTTACTGTTGGTGCTTGTTAAAGAGCCTCTGTTTTCAGTCCAGCAAATTAGTTCTGAGTTTGTGGACTGGGATATGTATTTGAAAAAAGCTACCAAGTCTCTGACTTCCCAAATTTTTGCCTTGTCTTTGCATGGGCCCTTACCCTGCTTGGATTTCTTATAGAGACCTTGGATTCCCAGACCATCTTGCAAAGTCTATTAGGACTCTGAATATAAGGAGCTTCTTAGGAGAGGAGGAAGAGGCAGATCTGTTGCTGCCTTTTCATTGTGACCACCTGTGCTTCCCAGGAGGCATGATACTGGTCACTGCATGGTTGTGGCCCAGCACATATTGTGGCTAAAGAAATGAGTGCTGTATTGGTTCCAGGTAAAAGGATGGTATATGTATCCCAGCGGGCCTTCCCTGACAAACAGTACCTTATGCTGTAAGGATGGCAAGGTTCTAAATGTTACTATTGTGAGGCTGAGCACGGTGATGCATGCCTGTAATTCCAGCTGCTTAGGAAGCTGAGACAGAAGAATTAAAAGTTCAAGGCCAGCCTCAGCAACTTAGTAAGGCCCTAAGAAACTTAGACCCTATCTCAAAATAAAAAATACAAAGGCTGGAAGGATGTAGTTAAGTGGTAGAGTGCCCCGTGGTTCAATCCCCAGTGAGTAGTAGTAATAATAATAATAGTTACTATTATGAAAGAAGAAGATGCTGAAAAGGATAAAAGGGTTAGGTTTGCTTTCTTTTTATTTTTTTGATTTTTAGTTTTATTTTTTAAAGAGAGGGACAACGAGAGAGAATATAAATTTTTATTTAGTTTTTGCATTTTGCTTTTGTTGCTCTGACACTTCATTGTATACGTGGTGCTAGAGTTTGAACTCTCATCCCTGTGCATGCAAGGCAAGTGCTGAAACCACTGAACAACCGCTCCAGCCCTCCTTTTAAATAGGAATCTGAACAAAACTAGACCGAGGCATTATCTGATTAAGTAACAAAAGAATTGCTGTTGACCAAAGAGCAGCCAAATTCATCTGAAGGTCCAGCTCCGTTGATAAGTGTAGGTCCAATGAGTGTAGGGAAAATGGACACTTAGGTTATACCTGTTTTAAAAATATGCATGAAGAATGTGAATCACTACTAAAGAAACAGAAAAAGAGAAGAGATAAAAATCCCTGAACCTGAAGAAGAAAATAAGGAAGTAGAGAAACCAAGCTGAAGGGGAAGATCCTGCATTTGGCACTCCACCACACCATAGCTTTGCAGTCAGCGACCTTGAGGAAGAACAGAGGCAGGAGCATGGAGGTCCCCCAATATCAGTCCGTTATGATGTCCGCTGGTGAAGAAAAGAAGCTCTTTGAGTAAGGAGGTAGAACTTAGTGATTGAAATAAACATTTATTCTGCAAATATTAAAGTTCACTCTTCAGAGTACAAAGTTTAATTGATGGAGTAAAAATTGTTCCTTCTGTTTTGAAGACATTTGGTAGTAAGAGTTATATATGGCAAAACAGTGAATGGGAAAGTATAGAATAGTTTTATTAAGCTTTAAGAGACAAAAATTAGGTTTTCTACTAGCCTTCATTCCTGTAAACAGCTAACAGGAATAAGAAAATATAATCCAAAATGAGCTTGACTCCATCACATGTTATACAGAAACTGGCAAAGGCTTAATGACAAATCTCTCTCAAGCCTTTCCTTGCTTGGCTCCCACATGTGGAAGAAAAAAGAAAACATAATCTTGTCAGAATAAATGCTACCGTCCTTTAGGAATAAAAAATGTAAAAAGCAGCTATTTAGGCTGGGGCTGAGTCAGTGGTAGAACACTCACACAGCATGTGAGTGGCACTGGTTTGATATGTCCAGCACCACAAAAAAAGAGAGAGATGGCTCTTTAAGAGGTTGATTATAAAAGCTTTTTCAGGACTTGGTTAATTGAGTACTTTTGCTTGAAGTAAATTTTGTTTTTGAAAGAAACATAAGTGAACAAATTAAATGAATGATGGATCACTTATTACTTTGGATGTT
Source organism: Aplodontia rufa (assembly GCA_004027875.1). Lineage (NCBI taxonomy): Eukaryota > Metazoa > Chordata > Mammalia > Rodentia > Aplodontiidae > Aplodontia > Aplodontia rufa. Next base: position 19,610 of record PVKS010015314.1, on the reverse strand, counting down.
TGTATGGAAAAATTCAAGAGTATTTTATTTGAAATTTACCCCATCTGTGCTAAAAGCCGTTGTCTACGAAGAGACAAGCTCACAGAAGCCTCTTCTCCTTTACTGTCCTGTGAAGCCAAGTAAAAGGGCAGGGAAGGGCCACAGTCTCAACCTGCCTGAGCCCTGCCCCAGGGTGAGAAAGGTGACTTGAGAAGGAACCCTCTTCTTCACAAGTGTCTTCCTGGGGTAGGAGTTCCCGTGAAAGGCTGCGATGAGAAAAGTGACTGATGAAGGCAGTGGAACTAGACTGTTTTTCGGCCTGTTGGCCTGGTGCAGCTCCCAAAGCTCGTAAAGATTGCTTTGAAGGGCAAAGGTGTCATGTAAGGCTGCACATCAGTCTGGAGACCCTCACACACTGCAGAATCAGTAATGCTTAGATCAAATTCTTTTTTTTTTTTTAGATCATTATAGTTGTACATAGTGGTTGGATTCATTTTGAGAAAATCATACTTGCGTGGAATTTGATTTTAGTCCAAGCGGTCCCCACTCCCCTTACCCTTGCTTTTTCCTCCATTTGTCCTCAGTTCTTCCTCTCCTCTACTGATCCTCCTTTTGTTTGTTATTTATTATTGGTTTTTTTCCTATTTTACATAAAGATGAAATTTCCTGTGGTATATTTATATATGCTATAACGTGATTTTGTTAAAATTCATACCTTCCCTTTCTCATCCCTCCTCATTCCCTTTTGATATCTTTTTTCTACTCGACTGATCTTCCCTATGTTTTTGTGATATCTGATCCTTTCTTCCTTCTCTCCCTTATTGTGCTATAGCTTCTACATATGAGAGAAAACATTCAACCCTTGATTTTTCTGAGACTTTCTTATTTCACTTAGCATGATATTCTCCATTTCTATTTGCCAGCAAATGCCATAATTTCATTCTTCTTTATGTAAAACTCCACTGTGTATATATACTATACTGCATTTTCTTAATCTTAATCCATTCATCTATCAATGAGCATCTGGGCTGGTTCCATAATATGGCTTGCTTTCTTTTTTTAGATAGAGAGTAAGAGAGAGAAAGAGAGAATCAGTTTTATTTATTTTTTCATCTGGTTTTTGTTTCTCTGACACTTAACTGTGTATGTGGTGCTGGAGTTTGAACCCAGGTCCTCGAGCATGCCAGGCAACCACTGTTAACTGCTGAGCCACCACTCCAGCCCCTGTAATATGGCTATTGTGAATTATGCTGTTATCAACATTGAGATGGTTATATCACTATAGTATGCTGGTTTTAGCTATTTTGGATAAACTGAGGAGTGGGATAGCTGGGTCATATGGTGGTTCCATTCCTAGCTTTTTGAGGGATTGCCATACTGTTTTCCAAAGTGCTGGTACTAATCTGCAGTCCCACTAACAATGTACAAGTGTACCTTTTTCCCCCACGTCTGTGCCAGCATTTATTACTTGGATTAAATTCTTAAGATTAACTGAAACATGTGGTGTAAATTCAAAACTAATTGATTTCTTAGTGGTTCCTCATTCCCTGTTAATTTGTGGTAAATACTTCATCATATTACATTCTGGTACATCTTCATTTATTTATAGCTTAATTTAGGTAAAATTTTATCTATGTAATTATTCTACGAAATTCACCATTTTATTTTTATTTATTTATTTATTTTTTAAAAGAATCAAATTTTATTTAGTTTTTCACGTGGCTTTCGTTGCTTAGAGACTTCTTTGTGTATGTGGTGCTGGGGTTTGAACTCGCATAGTCATGCATGCTGGGCAAGAGCCGTAACCGCTGAACCACCGCTCCAGCCCTGAAATTCACCATTTTAAATGTGTAGTTTACAGAGTATATTTCTGTAGTCATGCCCCCAAAAGTTCTCTTATATCCATTTAGTTAGTCCTTGTCTCTACCCTCAACCTCAGGTAACTATGATCTCCTTTTAAACTCCATGATTTTACCTTTTTGAAAAACTTCGTTTAAGTAGAATTTTATTGTTTCATGTGCTTTCACTCTTTCTTTTTTTTAACAATTTTATTTAGTTTTCATGTGGCTTTTGTTGCTGCGAGACTTCATTGGATACATGGTGCTGGGGTTTGAACTCACATACTTGCTCATTGCAGGCCAGCGCTGTAACCACTGAGCCACTGCTCCAGCCCCTTCACTGTTTCTTTTGCATAATGTTTTTGAAGTTTGTTCATGTTATAGCATGAATTTATTCCTTTTATTGTTGAGAAGTGTTCCATTATAGATGTACCACATTTTGTTTATCCATTCATCAGTTAATAGACATTTGGATTGTTTCCAGTTTGGGCTATTAAGAATAACACTGCTGTGAACATGAATGTGGACACACACTTTCATTTCTCTGGAGTAGCTGCCTGGGAGTAGAAATGCTAAGTATTATGTTGTTTGTTTTCACTTAAGAAACTATCAAACTGGTTTTCAAAGTGTCCCATTTTACATTCCCACCAGTGTATGAGGATTCTGGTTTCTCCACATTCTTTGATATTGTCCTATTTTTATTAAAAATTTAAGAAGTCTTTAAACTAAATTTTAACTTGGTAAAGAATTACCATCTTTGGGGCTGGAGCAGTGGCTCGGCAGTTACGGCGTTTGCCTGGCATGTGCAAGTACACAGGTTCAAACCCCCAACACCCACGTACACAATGAAGTGTCAGAGCAATGAAAGCCATGTGAAAAACTCAATAAAAATTGATTCTCTCTCTCTCTCTCTCACTCTCTCACTGTTCTTCTCTCTTAAAAAAAAAAAAAAGAATTACCATCTTTACAACATAGTTTTATGCCAGGCACACCGGCATATGCCTGTAATTCTAGCACTCAAGAGGCTGAGACACGAGGATTACAAGTTCATGGCCAGCCTTAGCAACATAGCAAACTCCCCAGCAACTTAGACCCTGTCTCAAAGTAAAAAGTAAAAAGAGCTCCATGGTAAAGACTCCCTGGGTTCAATCTCCAGTAACAACACCCTCACCCCTCTTGCCCCTCCCCTGCTAATAAAAGGCATAGAGATCTCTGAATCAGGACACTGATTCTCTAACTTAAAAACATTTGATCAAACTCAGTCTTTAAAGTTAAATTAAAATGTTTTCTCACTGTATTTTTGTCCTCTTTTTTTTTTTTCTTTTCAGTGGATGCCTGGACTTTGGCCTTTTCTCCTGATTCCCAGTATCTGGCCACAGGAACTCACGTGGGGAAAGTGAACATTTTTGGTGTGGAAAGTGGGAAAAAAGAATATTCTTTGGACACGAGAGGAAAATTTATTCTTAGTATTGCATATGTAAGGAAACATTGCTTTCTCTTTTTCTGATTCTTTAAGTTTACGCTTCTAGCTTATAGTCATTGGCACGGATTCTGCACTGGTTTCCTCAAGCACCTGCTATCTTGCTGGTGTGATTTGTCACCCAGTTAGACACATAACCAGCAAGAGATCTGCTTATGTTTGGAAGGGATCGATTGTGGAATCTCAAAGTGCTTATTTCTCCATATGTTCTCTGAACAGAGCCCTGATGGGAAATATCTGGCCAGTGGAGCTATAGATGGAATCATCAATATTTTTGATATTGCAACTGGAAAACTTCTGCATACGCTGGAAGGTATAGTTTATCATCTTATTTTACGCAGACTGGATTATCAAATCACAAAGGAAGAATTATTCTTTCATTAAAATGCTGTTAAATGGCAAATGGGCATTAAATTTGCAAAATTTTTATACTCAGTTGGAAAACTATAATGGCTCCAAGTTTTAGACTTGTCATAGTTTTAATGTAGACATATTAGTTCTTATAACAATGTTAAATGCTTGTTTTGATGAATTAGCTTTCTTTTAATTTATATGTTAATGTACCTTAGCCATATGCATGTCTTGTTTCTGTCATTTTTGGTTCTAAAGAACTTTGTGCTTGGAAGACAGCTCCTTTTTGTTGATAATTTGATAACAGATGAAAGTATTGTGCCCACCTTCCACACCAGTGGCCTTTATGGAAGAGGAATGAGGTAGGGTAGGAGGGAGATTTTATGTGTTCTTTTGTATTATTTTGAATTTTAACCAAGTGAATATACTACTTCCTCAGTTTATCCTTTATCATACAACAAGGAATTTGGTAGGAATATAACATATTATTTGTTCAACCTTACAAATCAGAAGCAATGCATATTTCCATGTTTGGCTGTATTTGCAGTTAAGAGTTTTTAAAGTAATGTTGTGTCGAGGCCCAGCTGGTCAGGGAAGGCACTTAAGGAGGAATGGCTCCAGTGGGAGAGGCTAGAGATACGTGGGTGTTTCAAAAACTTGGAGGAAAAGCCCAGGCAGTACCTTCCCTTCTCTAACTGAAGTACCAGGGCAATTTCAATTCAGTTATTAGTGGTCTTTAAAAGGACATAGTCAGTGGGAAGCTGTATGAGGAGTCAGCGATTCACCAGATTAACAAGGGCCTCTGTGATATTTCAGGCCATGCTATGCCCATCCGCTCCTTGACATTTTCCCCAGACTCTCAGCTCCTTGTTACTGCTTCAGACGATGGCTACATCAAGATCTACGATGTGTAAGTTACCATGACAAGAAGTGTCTCAATTAACACCAGTGCCTGCTTTAGGAGGGTCCCTAGCGTGTGTGCTGCTCCCTCTCCTGGTCCTTGTAGGGACTTGTGCTCAGGTCATAGCTGACACCTCTGCTCTTCACTCATCCATTTCTCCCGGAGTCTACACCCTTGTCTTTGAGCTTAGCATGCATGTGTCCTTAAGGGCTACCTGGGGGAAAATGTGCATAGGATTAGACTGCTGCTTTTTCTCCGGCAGCCAGTTTTGTTTTGTTTTGGGAGGGGGAGTGGGTGTAGTATTTTGTTTGTTGTTGTTTTAAGTGGGATGCAGTAGCTAACCTAGAGTGATAGTAAAAAATTAGAGCATCCGTTTTCTGGCAGACACTTTGGTCCCCTAGTTAGGAAGTTGTTAGTTTATAAGCTATCACACTGACCAAGTGCGAGCCTTTTCATTGTCTGTCTTTATTGCTCATAGGGAAGTGAGTTAATGTTTCTCATCAGTTCAGGGCTCTATCACTGTGAGCTTACGCAGACCCCTTTCTCTTGATGTTTTTTCCCATCATCCTCAGTCCTCACTCCTGTTCCCCCTGACATATGCCCTCGACTGCAATGTGTTCTGTATGTATCCTTGACTTGGTGTTATGATCAGCTCTCCCTGCCAAGCATGCTTCTGGTTCCTTGCCACTGAATATGACTTTGTAATCCACTGCAAACATCATCACACCTGCAGGTACCACATCCCTGACTATCTGTGTGCATGTCCTTTGATGGTCCTGTGAGAGGTTTTTGTGTTTAAACTTGGGAGTAGTAACACTGTTCCTTCTGGCCTAATCTGGCAAAAAGTTGTCAAAAAGGCATGCAGCTTTTTGCATTAGAACTGAATGAGGGTGCTAGTGCCCAAAGAAAGGTTCTCTCTAAAGTTGTACTTGTTATCAGAGCCAGCATAAATAGTAGCAATTCCTTTAGCTTCTGACTTTATGATATATGTAATTTTGCAATTGTATTAATCCTTCTAACAACTGATGAGGTAGCAGCTCAGCCCATTGTTCCCATTTTGCAGATGAGGAATCCAAGGTGAGGTGATAATACTGAATGAAGACACAGAAGTTTTCTTTTTGTGGTCCCATTGCATCCCCTTGAGGTTGTTTTGCTGGTACCTAACTAAGGTTTCTATCCAGGGGTGAAACTGTTGAACTCAGACCTTAGGGTTGTTCTCCTGCCATATGTGATTTGGTCTCACAAATTTCATTTTTTGGTGGTATTGGGAATTGAACCCTGGGCTTTACACATGGTAAGCAAGTGCTCGACCACTAAGCTACATTCCCAACATTCTCTTCCACCTTTTTTTTCTCTTTTTTGAAACTGGGTTTTGCTACTTGCCCAGATTGGCCTCAAACTTGTCTTAGCCTCCCACGCTGCAGGAATTACAGATATACACCGTCATACCTGGGTATTTTTGTTTTTGTTTTTGTTTTGGTGAGTTTAGGTTTTGGCGGGGGGGGGGGCGCTTTCTTGGGCCTTGGACCCAAGGCCTTGCAAATGCCAGACAAGCATTGTACCATAGAGCTACACCAATGCTTGGTTTCACTTTTAAAAGTAAAAATGGTTATAGTAATTTGAAGTGCCTTGTTCTTGGTTAGGTTAAACATGGTGTATCTCAGCCACATTTGTTATAAAATAAGAATACATCTTGATACTTGGATTGATGTGCTGGCCTCATGTGGAGAAGGTACAGGTAGGTAGGAAGGGGCCAGACCTGCTACTGTCCTATGATGGCTTACTCACCTCTGCTGACTCTTGTTTCCTTATCTTGGAGTTGGCTTGCGGAGCCTCTGTAGTGTGGTTCTTTATTTTGAACCTTTAAGCTCACTAGGGATCTTGGTATCATTAACACATTTTGAATTAATGCCATTTCAAAAATTTATCTCTGCGGTCCATGGTGCCACTTCATTGAAAAGGGATTTATATGTGCGTGTGGTATTAGGTATTGAACCTGAGGTCTCCTTACCATCCCAGCCCTTTTTATATTTATTTATTTTTTTTTAAAGAAAGGGAACAGTGAGAGAGAGAGACAGAGAGAATCAATTTTTATTTAGTTTTTCACATGGCCTTTGTTGATCTGTGACTTTGTTGTGTACGTGGTGCTGGGGTTTGAACTCGTGTACTTGCGCATGCCAGGCAAACGCCGTAACCTCTGAGCCATCTCTCCAGCCCCCTATTTTTTTGATTTTGAGATAGGTCTTGCTAATTGCTGAGGCTGGCCTTGCACTTGTGATCCTCCTACCTCAGCTTTCCTAGTTGCTGAGATTATAGACATGCCCCACTATACCCAGCTTGAAAAGGGATTTTTTTGTTTTGTTTTAGAGTGAGAGAGAGAAAGAGAGAAATCAACTTATTTATTCATCTGGCCTTTGTTTCTCCAACACTTAGTTGTGTACGTGGTGCTGGGGCTCAAACCCTGGTCCTCGCACATGCCAGGCAAGCACTCCAACCACTGAGCCACCATGGCTCCAGCCCCAAAAAGGGAATTTTTGATATAGTAACATAGTCAGTATAAGGATAGCGGATTCATTCCAATTATATGAGCAGAGTTAATAATGTATTTCCACTCCAGTGATTATATCCTGAAAATTAACATCTGCATTTTTTTTTTAACCTTTCCCATTTCAGACAACATGCCAACTTGGCTGGTACGCTGAGTGGCCACGCCTCCTGGGTGTTGAATGTCGCGTTTTGTCCTGATGACACTCACTTTGTTTCCAGGTACTTATGATTCTTAGCTGTTTCTGAAATGTAGGAAGGTGAAGATGGTTTTCCTGAATGAGTTGCCTTAAAATTCCCAGAGTATTTTTTTTTTCAAGGTGCATTTGATTTTTGCAGTTTTTAAAGACTTTATTTAAGTAATGAAGTTAGTGCTGGAACAAAGATGAATTCTTTTGAACAATTAAACTTAGATTTTTCTTATAAATCTAGGTTTCTGCCTACTCTGAGGTATACCTGTTTGAACAGTTGCTTAAAATATGTACATCTGTCTGTAAGATATTGTGCTTACAGACCCAGTGGTGCTCACACCGAGGGTGGCCATGAGGGTGCCTTCAGGTGTGCAGCCTAAAGGCATTGCACAGTGGTTTGCAGAGGCATCCAGAGCACCTTCATTTTGAAGCTTTATTAGGCCTCCACATCCAGAAATAAGTGGATATACCTCGGATTCCTGATGACAGCCCTTGATAGGAGGGCCAGGCAGATCAGAATTCCGTGAGAATGACTGCCCTGGGAGGAGGGAGAGCCACCCAGTGATGTTGATGCCTTATACTCTTGTCGATGTCGATGACTTATACTCTTATAGAAGAGTATAAGTCATTAAAGGAGTATAGGATTTTTGGTCAAATTCTTTCCAACTTCATAAAGAACTTAAACTTCTCTCCAGTGGAAGTCCAGAAAGCCCATAAATATATGAGAAAATGCTCTACATCATTAGCTATAAGGGAAATGCAAATCAAAACTTCAATGAGATACCACCTCACTCCTGTTAGAGTGGCAAAAATGAAAAATTCTAACAATAACAGATCCTGGAGGGGCTGTGGGAAAAGAGGAACACTGTTACACTGCTGGTGGGACTGCAAACTGGTTCAGCCACTATGGAAAGCAGTGTGGAGAATCCTCAAAAAATTAAGGATAGAACCACCTTATGACCCAGCTATCCCACTCCTGGGGATTTTCCCAAAGGAGTTAGAATCAGCGCATTATAGTGATGTGGCTTCCTCAATGTTCATAGCAGCTCAATTTACTATAGCTAGACTATGGAACCAACCCAGATGCCCCTCACTCGATGAGTGGATACAAAAACTTTTGTGTTTATATACAATGGAATTCTACTTGGCCATTAGAGAAGACTATATTATGGCTTTTGCAGCCAAATGGATGGAGATGGAAAGAATTATGCTAAGTGAAGTATCCCAATCTCAGAGACTCAAGGGCCGAATGGTATCTCTCATCTGTGGAAGCTAGAATACATGGGGAAGCAGTATGTTAGACGGCTAAGCTAACAATAACTTCAAATTGTATGATTCTCAAGGCAATAGGGGGATGGCTCCCTAGGATACTTGAAGGTGTAGGCAGCGGGGAGGGTATAGGAAGAACTCCTAGGAGACTGGAGTGTGGGAATTTGGGGGAATCATCTCAGAAGGAGATCTCATTCCTCCACGAGATACCCATTTAACGCAGGAATTCTTCTGGGTGAAACAGCAACAGGGGAAACCCAAGCTGGGCATTCATGATTTGCATTAGCCCTGGATAACTAAGTATATATACATTGGTTACTACTGATGGTTTGATGTTTCCCCCTCCATTGTATCTCTATATACATCTAATAAAAAATATATATATAAAAAAAATTCCTTCGAACTTCAAACCTGTCTGAAACTGCTTTCTGATACTAATGTTCAGTTTTTTAAAATAGTTCATCTGACAAAAGTGTAAAAGTTTGGGATGTTGGAACAAGGACTTGTGTTCACACCTTCTTTGATCACCAGGATCAGGTATGGAATAATTTACATTCTGATTTCTTTTGTCTTTAATCTGTTATTGTCTGACCACTGTGTCGGAAGTTTTCTCTTCCTAACCTTGCAATCTGAATTTAGAATAATAGGCTCTAGCACCCATCTAGCCAGTGTTCCTGCCAGTGGGGTCAAAGGCATTGTCTCTGCATAGCCAGAAGACATGAAACTAGCCACATGACCTTCTTTGAAATTGCTGTGGCCAGTGCCTGTGGCATGCCTGGGATCCTCTTCTGGGTACCTCCTGACCCTCACTAGCTCAGGGAAGGACCTACTCTTCAGGAGCTTCCATTACTTAAGCATAGTCATCATCTGGTATTTTTGCAGTTGTTCAAAAAAAGATTTGATTTTTTTTTTTTAATGTAGCAAAGCTGAAATTGTCTTCCTTTAGTCAGAATGCTTTTGTTTCCATCTTTAAAAGGAGTCTATTTTTCCCAAGGCGAATATGAAATGCTAAAGGTGTTCTAGTGTAATACTTTTTTTTTTTTTTTTTTTGAGACAGGGTCTCATTATGTTGCCTAGCTTGGCCTTGATCTTTGATTCCTCCTGCCTTAACCTCCCAACTAACTAGGATTACAGGAGCTGTGCCCAGCTCCTGCTTTTCTGTCTTTATTGTGCATATTAATCCCCTGAGGATCTCCTTAAAATGCAGATTCTAACTCAGCAGGTCTGGCATGGGCCTGAGACTCTATTTCTAATAAGTTTCCAGGGGAGGCCAAGGCTGCTGGTCCCAACCACTCTGAGTAACAAGGGTCTAGGGGAAATCAGTCAGCATAAAGAAGTGTCCATAGGAACATAAAGTTGTTTGTTTTGTTTTGTTTCAGAGAGAGAGGGACAGTGAGGAAAGAGAGAATCAATTTTATTTAGGTTTTCATGTGACTTTCCTTGCTCTGACATTTGGTTTTATATGTGGTACTGGGGTTTGAACCTGTGTCTACACGCATGCCAGGCAAGTACTGTAACTGCCAAGCTATCGTTCCAGCCCCATAAAATTGGTTTTTAATAATTCTGAATGTTTTCAGATGATCCTATAGATTTCTCCTTTTATAATAAACTTAATTGTTCATGTAGTTTTACACTTAAATTGTCTCCACTAAAATTGAGTGGGTTGAATCTTATAGTCCACTCCCGGATTTGAACATTTTACTCAGGGAATAAGTCCTAGTTGTCTGTATTCCCTTGTGTGGGTGGGTCAGTGTGGTGCGTTTCAGAGGAAGATGTTTAGAGTGGGAGTTAGGCCACCATGCAGCTAGTTGCACTAAAATCAGGGCTAGGTACCCAACTCAAGGCTAGGGTGATAGCCTGACCACCCAGAATTGCCACCAGGAAGTTATTCCTGATGAGAGAAACTCTAGTCACGTCAATTCTGTCTGGGAAAGAAGTGTGAAGCCTTTAATTCAACACACAGAAAATCAATCAGTGGTACACAATATCATGTTGTCTAGCTCCTGGGTTTCTGATAACAAATAAGAATTACTAACCATGGGGGTTTGGGCACAGGAGATAAGTGAGAAGCAGTTTGCAGTTCTCCCTGTAGGCAGTAATTTTGGGGGTGGTTGTGGGACCTTTTACTCCTGGAAGCATAAATGTCAGTCACTTGTGAGTTCCATCTTTGTGGCATTAGGTTACCCACTGGATTCTGAATCTTTGAGAGGACAATAGATTATCTTGGTTAGTATTTAGAAATAAAATTTTTGTGAACTATGAGATGGGAGGAGAATGATAATTAAACTGCAGTTAAGATAAGGATGCCTAGATAAAGAACAGGCTCCATTCTCTTGATGCAGTTGTTCTTTGTTGTTTTGTGTTTAGTGCTGGTGATTGAATTCAGGGGTACTTAACCACAGAGCCATATCCGAAGCCCTTTTTAGTTTTTACTTTTAGACAGGATCTTGCTCAGTTGCTTAGGGCTGAAGTTGCTGAGACTGATCTCAAACTTGAGATCCTCCTGCCTCAGCCTCCAGAGTCACTGGAATTACAATGTGTGCACCACCACATCCTGCTGGACTCAGAATATTGAGGAGAAAGTAAGGATGGTTTGCTCCTTAAACATTCTTCAGAAAGAATAAGGCATGAGACCTCCTTTTTTCTTTTTAACTTACAGGTCTGGGGAGTAAAATATAATGGAAATGGCTCAAAAATTGTGTCTGTTGGAGATGACCAGGAAATTCACATCTATGATTGTCCAATTTAAACATCAACATCTACAGGGCTAATGCTGCAAAGAGAATGTACCAATTGATCATGACATTCCTTTTTAGGCATATTTAAAAGAAATATAGCATATATTGTAGCAAAGACTTAAATTTTGTAGATACAGTATAAAAATTTTCCTGTTTTATTAGAAATGCTGTTCATACTTTTAACATAAATAAAGCATTCTTAATGCAAACACCCATATTTGTGAACATCTTTTTCCATTTACCCTGTCACCATAAAACAGTAGCAGCACTGGCATTGTTAAATGAAAGTGAATATCTCAGGAGAGATCTGGGCATAACTGAACTAACCAACCTAAAAGCGAGGGCCTGTTCCCAGGAATTGACTCACGTGGTAAAGAATAGCAGTGTGTTTCCACATACTGTCCTAAAGCTGCTGCTCTAAGTGGGGTCCTAAAGGAAATAGGATATCTGACTGGATGGGAACAGTCTGTAGTCTTACCTACCTGGATCCTTTTGTTTGATATCTTCAGAATACCTTCTGCCCTATTCATTTCAGAGGAGTCTATAAAGCACTGGTGGGTGTTGGAAGAATGACTGCTGTTCTTCCTGCCTTCCCAACGCCTAGCCTCCAGACTGTGCCCTTATGCCTGTACTCTATGCTGTTTCAGGGCTTGCCTCCAAGTGTCAGTACCTGTTTTCTTTTCAGCAGTCCTCTTAAGCCTTGGTCTGCATGTTAATGGGAAGAGTTTAAGTACCTAACGCTCGGATGCTTACCTGTTATTGATTGTAACTTCATATGCCCATGAGGTCGTGTGTTTTTCACCACCCCCACCCCTGCCCCAACATTACCTTCAGAATGAAGTCCATGCTCTTTATCATGGGCTCCTCCTCATTCTCCTGCTTCTACTGTGTTCAGCCTCCCATAACCACATCGTCCTTGCTGTTTCCTCTGCCTATGTGTCTTCCGCAGGGCCTTCAGAGGCGATTCCCTCACTGGTCAGGGGGTTGCTCAGATGTCAGCTCCCAGAGAGGCCTCTTTTCCCCATAACTCTCTTCACAGCAGTTATCCTACCTTATATCCACACTTAACCTTACCCCTAAAGTATAAGCTCCATGAGGTAGAAAACGTCATTCTTTAAATCAGCAACATGAGGCAAGCTGGTACTCAGCCCCTTCATTTGGGTGGCTCAAGGAAAGAAAGAAGAAAACCACTTGTTTCATACCAGCTCGATTTTTATTTTGAAGTGACAAATGTACAGGTGGAATAAAAAGCAATACCCTCCAGATTCCATTTACATGACAAGAAAGAGCTGAATGTAATTTTGCTCCATCACCAACTAAACAGTAGTTCTCTAGCAATAATTAAGAAGTCACAGCGCAGAAACAATACCCTGGAGTTGTGGTCCATTTATAAACTAGCTTTCACATAACGCTTAGTTGGAAGAATTGGTTTAAGTCTATCCTGACGAATGATCAGAGTGGGCATAGGGGGACTTCTTTGTAATTTGAGAAAATTATGCCTCGACAGCCAGCAATATTCTTTGGGAACCTGGTCCATCCAGCTAGCTTGCCGTCTGCCAGGGTTCTGATCTGCTCTTTGACCCTCCTAGGGGAGGTCCCTGGTCTGAGCCACACCCAGGTACTATATAACCAAATTAGAGTGGATCTGATAGGTTATCCCAGTAGCCTAGAAGATAGCAGTTTTTATTCATGACTTGTAGAAAAGAAATGAGTAATGATGGCTAAAGGCTGAGGTAACCCCAAGTCCAAGTATAGTTTACCTGCCAGGAATAAAGTAATGATTACTATCCCTCTAAACAGGCCATCATTTACAGTGACAGTCCATTCAAACTAGTCCTTAAGAGAACTTGGTTAGTGTAGCTCTCAGCAAATGTCACTTGAGCAGGAAGCCCTTTGTAGTATGGCTATGCAATGAAAGGAATGAGCCTTTGGAAAGGAGCTGAATCTGGGAAAATGAGGTGGAAAATACTGAGAAGTTCTATGCCTTTCCAGATCCTCAGGTCATCCAGGGTCACCAGACAGGAGAAGCTGGCTGTGTCTTTGGGCCAAATGACCAGCATTCTCACTGGCTTCTGCTGCAGTGAGGCTGCTAAGGACATGGAAGGGTTAGTTTACAAGTAAGCACTTCGGTGGGAGAACATTGCAAAGGCTGTCAACAGAAAATCATTAAAACCACAAAGAACAAGGTGCAGGAGTGGGGAGTGGGCAGGGATCACAGGCTAACAGCTGCATTGGAATATCATTTAAAACACTGGTAGTCCTCACTACATGGCTTGGAAAATTCAGAAAGCTTCCAAGAGAGATGATCAGACACTTGCACCTCATTTCAACCACATAAGAGCAAAGAACAGTAGAAACCAGGTAGGCCCTGTAACTTGGGAGCACAGCCCACTCTGTGTGAACCAGGCATGGGAGCCAAGTCTAATCCACATGTGTGCTTTTATTCTTTAAGAGGTTCATCTGGAATCTAGATTCAGAAATGTCTTATTAGCAGCCCTGAGATCATGCCCTCTGTAACTTTGCCAAAAATGGGAGAAAAACCAGACTAGAAATGGGCCAGGAAACCCACTTCATGCCTTGGGAGTTTGCCAGGGGGCTGAGTGCTGCTCTCTGGGGTATGCTTTTCTGTGGAACCGCACTATGGCAAAGCCACTAGAAGCACAAAGTATCATTGTGGTCACTGGCATCTCCAATGTCCAGAAAGTGTAAATGAACAGATTCCATATGCAGACTAGAGGTGATTTACACTTAAAACATTTAAATATAAATCAAGCTATAACTTAAATTACAACCAAAAGAAAAACCAAAGAGACACTCAGCAATGGAGAATGCTGAACACGTACACAGGACACCCCAAACACGAGGCCGTTAAAGCGATGCCATTTTCATTGTGCCAACTTTACATTCATCACGTGCTATTCTGGCCAGGCTGCATTGCACTGTGCCAAGTCATGCCACATCATGCTGTCTGGCACTGCACTCCAGCCCGGGGCCCGTCGTCGTCCTCCTCATAGGCCTCTCTGTGCTGGCGCCAGTTCTGCTCATTGGGATTGAATTCCTTCAGCTCCACCTGATCCATGTCCTCTGTGATCCTCACCTTCTGCCGGGGAGGGAGCAGAGCTTCCAGCTGAGGAAGCTTCTCCTGAGAGAGCCAGTGTTTTTCAGGGAAGACTACCTGTAAAAGGTGAGGGGCAGACAAAGGTGTGGTTTCTTCCCCTTCCAATTAAGGCATTTAATAATATGACCTGTGAAATAAAATACAGTGCACTTACTAAAAACTGTATGATCAGAGTCCCTTTTTCCAGGGGGGCTTTGTAGATTGGCATTCCCTCGTTGCGCACACATTTCAGGTCCCCGTGCTTTATCACCTCACCTGCCACAGAGAAGGTTTAAGTTATCAAAACAGGGAGGAGGAGGAGGCCTGGATTGGTCAACCTCCCTTTTAGTAAAGCTGGGCAGGCTCTAGAGGCCCCGTGGTTGTGGCAAAAGAAGAGGCCTTGTCCGTCCGTGTCAGGCACTGGGTAAGGGATTTTGGGTGGGACTGACCCATACTCTGGGCAGCGTGTCAAGGTAGAAGAAGCATCCTGAAGCCTCCATGCTAAGGCTTTAAAAAGGGGGAATTGGAATTCAGAACACTCCAGGGGGCCTCAGAAGAGGCTAACAGCCTGCCAGCCTGCCTCTTCTGGTGGTCCAGACATCCCTACCACGGGCAGATGAAAACGCTTCCAAGACTCAAGCAGAGCTTGCAGCACAAGTCCCACCAGCCCCTCACCTCCTGCAGTGACAGCCAGGTTCCTGGGGAGGGAGCTCTAACCACTACTGTCCTCTTCCCTATTCCAAAGCACTTGCTCTCTGCTGGTGAGCTAGAATGGTCTCACATGTACCTGCTGGGTCTTCCAGACAAAATTTCAAAAGGCATCTGGGAGTTCAGGACCCTACCCCTGGCACTAAGATTCTCCCACAGGTCTAAAGATACTATTTCCCTCCAGGCAAGGAAATGGAAAGGGTCAAAAGGGTCTCTGAAAGTGTGCTCTTCAGCTCAGTAGTGAAAACGGACAAAGGAAAGAAATGTTCAGGGAAGGGGTAGTAGAGAGGAAGCTAAACACTAATTTATTCAGCATCCCTCTCCCTGAAAAACAGTAGTCCACACAAGGGGAAATCTCTTCCAGAGGAAATCTTTACATCAGACAAGTTTTTTAAAATACAGTGTCCCCATGACACTCTATCCTAGGGGTCACTCATGGGGAGGGCTCTGACTCAGACATGGTCCTCAGAGCCACTGTGCAGGACAGTGACCCCTTAGCTAAAGGGGCCCAGGCTGCTGGGCTTTTTGCATTTTTGGTAATTGTTTTGAAACACTTGTTTTGTCTCCTAATTGCTATCACGTGTCACTTCTTGATGCTTAGCCCAAACTCCCCACAGGTCTGCTTTTTATTTGCTGGGAAGAAGGGAAATTCTGACACCAAACATGAAAACCAGGTAAGAAAGAAGACACCGTAGACAGGCTCTTCCAGAACTAGCATGCTTGTGTGACTCCTAAGTCACTTTTTTCATCAATTTACAGATTTTCTGTGGTGCTGGAGATAGAACCTGGGCCTAAAGCATGAAAAGCCAACACTCACATACCAGCCGCACCCCAGCCCAATTTCCTGATTCTCAGCAATGCTCAAGCCAACCTAAGGGGCTCTGGCAGTTCAACCCCAGAGGAAAGGAGGAAGAGTGAGAAGACAAAGGAACAAAAGTAAGCCAAAACAAAGAAAGAGTGAAGGAGGGGCCGGAGCAGTGGCTCAGTGGTTACAGCGCTTGCCTGGCATGCATGAAGACCCACGTTTGAACCCAGTACCACATATACAACTAAGTGTCAGAGAAACAAGGTCCAGATGAAAAGATAATACAGTTGATTCTCTCTCTTGAAAAGAAAAGAGTAAAGGAAAGAAGACAGGACACACACTAAAGGATAAATGAGAACAAAGATAAAGCAAAAACAAATGAAAGCCCCCAAAATCTCCAGCAGAAAGTTTTCTGGATATCCTGCACCTCCTTACACCTAAGAAAGGAAACTGCTTTCTTGGGGTTCACCACTCCCCTGACTCTAGGGCTCTGTCCTTACTACTCTCACTTCTGTTCTTGGCTCCAAGCTCCCTAAGCCAGGGTTAACTGAGAGGTGGCAAGAACAGCAGGCTCCCATTTCCACAGCAGGGCCCTGCTCCAGAGCTCTGGTGGGCTGACCCAACCCTACATTGTCCACCCACGGCCAAGTATGGGCCTTTCCAAAGAAGCTGCACAGGGATGCCGCCAGTCTTTACTCTCAGAAGGGCGGGAACCTGGGCTGTGACTATGTTAGGGGGACATACAAGGTGCTAGGCAGGGCCTTGCTTACACCCAGTGGCTGAGGACCTAGTGTGATCTGTGACCCTCAACTTTCCTCAAGTGAGAGCACCTTGGGAGAACTGTGGAATGGAGCTGTAATAAAGGAAGGTGTTTAACAGTAAACTCCACACAAACTTTTCATTATACTGCAGCGCTTTCTGCCATTTCTTAAGTGTGTGCATGCAATGAATACACACAAAGCAATGGAAAAATTAAGTGGGTGTAAAACACAAAAAACAGACAAATTACATATGGGTGGGCCTTGTACTACTTTTATTTTCACAGATTTTTTAAGTTTGAAATTGTTTCCAAATACAGGCCTGGAGCTGTAGCTCCGCCGGTAGAGCACTTGGCCTGGCAAACATGAATACCTGGCTTTGAACCCCAGCACCACATACACAACTGAGTGTTGGAGAAACAAAAACCAGATGAAAAAATAAATAAATGAAATTGAATTTCTTTCTCTCAAAAAATTTTTTTTTCAAATAAGTTTTTTTTAGAAAACCAAACTCTGATAAAGCATAGAAATAGAATTCTATTTCAAATTATCCCCAGAAAAGGAGGAAATAGAAATGATGAAGGAGATGAAGGTGACAGAGAAAGAGCACATGGCTAGAAAGAGGAGAACAGAGAAGAAAACAAAAATAGGCAGAGGCAGAAAAGGTCTAGGAGCTGGCCAGGGAGGTGCACTGTGCCTGCTCCACTGGACTTCAGAATCTTATCACCAGCCACCACTGCATGTGGGCAGGCTTATCAGCTGGGAACCTCCCACCCAGTCGTGAACACACCCGTTCGCCTTCAGATGGCCATAGGCAAAGCTACAACCTGGCCTGATGGCCAGGAGGGGACCAGAGCAGCACTGCTCATGACCAGAGTTGGGGCACAGGGTGCCTGGGTAGCTTAGCCTCCACCACACTCATCCACACACTCCTGGCTGTGCTCAATTGATGGACAGGCTCCAAATCAAGGTTCCAGCCTGACTACCCCCTGCTCTCCGCCCCTCTGGGCAGGCGCCATGCAGCCCACATGGATCCTTGACTGTGGTAAACATCTGCCCTCCTGGGAGCACAGTACCCTGCTGTCTACTCAGGTGCCCAGAGGCTAAGCCCAGGCCGTCAGACCCCTTCCTGCTCAGAGGCAACTCCTTTAGCAGCTTCCTTAGGCTCCCATGGGTATATGTGGAAGCCTCTTCATATAAGCTGATGGGCAATTTCTTTTTTCAGGAAAATTCTATTTTAAAATGTCTCTCATGTAATTGACAACACAGAAGCTAGAGGAACATGTGAGTGAATTAGCACTGATCTCACTTGATAGAAAAACACCGCCTATTACCAGTGGTGTTTTATTACACAAAATAAGTCTGAAATGTAAGTTTAACTAACAGATTCCAACCAAAATTTTAGCCCCTAAGATTTCTATTTAAGGTTTCTCCCAGCTCTGAAGGCTTCCCCCTCCAGCAGAATAGAAAAGAAATTCATAAAAATTTCCAGTCATTAGTGATGACTTTCATTTTAGAGAAAACCAAGTCACAATAACTTTCCTTCTTTAAAAAAAAAAAAAAAAAGAGAGAGGGGGACAGTGAGAGAGAGAGAATGTCAATTTTATTTAGTTTTTCATGTGGCCTTCATTTTCATTGTTCCAACACTTCACTGTTCACATGGTGCTGGGATTTGAACTTGTATTCTCACACATGCCAGGCAAGCACCATAACCGCTGAGCCACCACTCCAGCCCCCACAATAACTTTCATAACAGAAGTTCAGCCTTAAATGTGAAGCAAGGCTAACGAGCTGGGTTATTACATCACACACAAATAATAAGCACAATACAAACACATTGGAAACATTACCTGATTTGGATGTAATAACAAGGACTCGATCATCCAGTGTTTTTATCGTCTTCTTGAAGCCACAGAGAGCTTCAGAAAGCTGAATTTTCATTTTCATGATCAAGTCATGGCCTCGTCTCTGAAAGACACTATGATCCTTCTGATCAAGCACAATTATGACATCACCAGGCTCCAGCTCAGGCTCCTGATCTCCTTCTCCATGAAATAGTATCTTTTGCCCATCTTTCATACCTATGA
This sequence comes from Aplodontia rufa, assembly GCA_004027875.1. Lineage (NCBI taxonomy): Eukaryota > Metazoa > Chordata > Mammalia > Rodentia > Aplodontiidae > Aplodontia > Aplodontia rufa. The sequence goes on along the minus strand of PVKS010015314.1, from coordinate 864 downwards.
AACATCACCCCTTTCTGATTAGCCATTTCTCATAAAAACCATGCTTTCTCAAAGCTTCTGAAGAAGGGATGCAGAGTCCTCTGGGGGTTCTTTATTCATCAAACCTCCCAACCTTGTATGGGCATGTGGCAGGATGGGATAGCTGGGATTATACCCAGAAAAAACAATTCACTTTCCTGGCCCTGGGCCTGGCATGCAGCAGGGAGAGGGCAAGGTGAGGCTCTGCATCTTGTTCACCTAGCACTCCCCAGCCCCAGGACCTGTGATGCCACAACTGAGGCTGCGCTTGCAGCATAAGTTAACCACCCACTTCCCAACACACATGGTGCATGGTTCTGGGGACTTAATGGGACAAGACAGTCAGTCCTGCCCCTTTCTAATAACAAGTCAGTGTATGACACACAGGTAGAGAGTTCAGGCCTATTTAAATAGAGCTTAACAGCCCTCATCTCTGATACATCTGCTGAATCAGAAAGTCACAGAGCAATCAGGGAATACTTAGAAAACAATTGGGACTCAAGCTGGCTTTCAAATGATGGCACCAGATAAAATGAATGGCAAGTAAAAGCACTAATTGGGGAATCTGATACAGCAGCAGGGACGCGGGGAGAGAAGGAACGTGCAGCTGCAAAGACTTCCACAAGCTCCGACAGCCAATGGGCAACAGCGGCCACTATGGCAGCAGAGGTAAACTAACAAAATCTGGGACTAAGTAAGATTTTTCAGAGCATCAGAAAACTTTAAAGAGAGGTTGTCTTCAGCAAGAAAACTTTAGTGTGTGATACTGAATGGAAAGGAGGACAGGGAAGGTCAAGAGAAGATGACCTAGAAACAGGAGGAATTCTGGCATACCCTAATGTCTTT
>PVKS010015313.1:0-46272 GCA_004027875.1 Aplodontia rufa | reverse complement strand
CCTGGGTTCAATCCCCACTACCCACCAATCCCCCACATACACAAAAGAAAAATAATTATGACTTTCCAAAGTTTTATATCAAGTTGATGCCAGAAAGAAAAACAACACACTTCTGCTGTAATCAAGGACAATGCCCTGTTTTCCCTTGTTTCATTTTGAAAGATTTCATCAGATCTCACCCTCATATTCTCCTTCATTTGCCTTTATCAAGCATTTCCATTTTCAGTGAATCATTTGCAAAAGAGCAGCCCCCCACCCCTTTGTGGTACTGGGGAGTCACCCCATGGTCTTGTGCTTGCTAGACAATGCTTTACCATTGAGCTACATCTTCAGCCCCAAAGAACAACTTTTAAAAAGGAAAAGTTAAAATGGTCACAAAAACTATAATATAGTGTTATATATCATGCATAGATAAAATCTTTTACAGGAACTCTAATTAAATGGGCTAAATTTTTTATTACACGTTGTCACAGGGGGCTGGAGCGGTGGCTCAGTGATTACGTGCTTACCTGGCATGTGCGAGTACAAGAGTTTAAACCCCAGCACCACAGACACAACAATGTCTCCAGAGCAACAAAGACCACATGAAAAACTAAATAAAACTGATTCTCTTTTTCCTCTCTCTCTCTCTCTTTCTCTCACTGTCTCTCTAAAAAAAAGTTATTACAGTATTGTTAAATCGATTATTTCTTTATGTAGTTTTGGAAAACTTCTATCTACAAAACGTTCATTTTTCACTTACAAGGGGGTTATGATGGAATTTGATTTTGTGTGTGTGAGAGGGAAATTTTTTCTCTTTAATTTTGAGATGTCCTGCTGTACTTTAAATATTCCTTTTGCAAGGGCTGGGGATGTGACCCTGTGGTAGAGTGCCTACTTCATGGGGATTTGGTCTCTTTACTGCAACAATAAATAAAAACAAAAAAGAAATTCTTTTCTCCATTTATAGTTTCTTATACTTTGAATAAGTTGTTAATCAAAAATTCAAAACTATTTTCTTCTTGAACTAGAATAATACCTTGCATATTTTTCTCACATCTATTTCTAGTCTTTCCATTTCCTTCCCCAAGCAACCTGTTACTACTTCTAAAATGTATATGCATATGTAAGCATTATATTGGCTGGGTGCAGTAGCACATGCCTGTGATCCCAGCAGCTTGGGAAGCTGAGGCAGGAGGATTGCAAGTTCAAAGCCAGCTTCAGCAACTTAGCAAAGCCATAAGCAACTTAGTGAGACCGTCTTTAAAAAAAAAAAAAAAGGAGGGGGGGCTGGAGTGGTGGCTCAGTGGTTTCAGTGCTTGTCTGGCAAGCACAAGGACCCAGGTTCAAACCCCAGCATCACATTCACAACTAAGTGTTGGAGCAATGAAGGCCATGTGGAAAACTAAATAAAGTTGTTTCTCTGTCTCTCTCACTGTCCCTCTCTCTTAAAAAAAAAAAAAGGCTGGGGCTGTGGGTCAGTGGTTAAGCACTCCTGGAGTTCAATCCTTAGAACAAAAGAAGCATTATCTTGGTTTGTGTATATTTTTCTCCACTTAAAAAATTACTTACAAGTAAGGGTTGGAGGTATGGCTCAGTGGTAGAGCACTTGCTTAGCATGTGTAACACACTAGCACTGAAAAAAAATTATAAATGATAGTTTAATACATCCTTCCTATTCTACAGGTTAGTTTCTGTTGTGCTACATCTTAGGGATATTCCATATCACTGTATGTGATGGTTAATTTTATGTGTCAACTTGACTGGGCCATGGGGAATCCAGATATTTAGAGACAGTGTATTATTCATTTGAGTGTGTTATTCCTATTTACCAAGTGACCTGGAAAGCTCCTAGTTGTTTTTGTGCTGGGATTTGAGTCCAGGTCATCGGTCATGCTAAGCATATGCTCAACTACTGAGCTGAATCCCTAGTCCCAAGCCACTTTGAGTGGAACCCAGGACAAGAAAAGGTTCTGCAACAGGTTCAGACTGCTGTGTAAGCTGCTGTACCATTTGGGCAATGGGACCTGCATATCAATGGTGCTTGAGGTGTCGGTGTTATGCTGCTATTTGGAGCATCTGACAGGGCCCTATGGGTGAATCTAGGAGTGGGCTCCTTAGGATTTGCTCACAAAGCCTCCATCTGCTATGAATAACAACTCTTCTTTTGAGAAACAGCTACTGGGACTTAAGAGACATCAACACTTAACATGGGCCACCTAGTTTTCATGCTATCTGAGCTGTTGCAAACTGGATTATCTGACCCACTAAGTCATAAAATTAGGCTCACACAGCAGAAAGTCGTGACCCCAAAATTAGCAGCTGCGCTAAAGCTCTTTTCTGGGCCATTCCTGAAGCACAGCGGTGAAAGGAAATCCTTCTGGTAGGCAGAATGGTGTACCTGGCTGTTGACTTGGCTTGGAAGGAGATTTGTGCTTGTGTACCCACTCATGAACTGTAGCCAGTGGTTTGACTGGATGGTCAGGGACTTGGAAAGCGCATGATCAGAAAATTGGTGACAAGGAAGTTTGGGGAAGAAACGTGTAGACTGCTTCCGGGAAAATGAGAAGATGTTTATGCCCCATGTGAATGCTCACCAATGGGAGCCCTCAACAGAGGAAGATTTTAATTAAGTGAATAGGATGACCTGTTCTGTGGCTATCAGTCAGCCTATTCCCCCAGCCACCCCTGGCACACCTAAGAGACTGGTGAACAAAGTGGCCATGGTGACAGGGATGAAGATCATACATGTGCCCAGCAACATTGACTTCTCACCAAGGCTGTCTGCCAGTGGCTACTGCTGAGTGCCCAATCTACCCGCAGTGGAGACCTGCACTGAGCCCCCAAAATGACTTCATTCCCTGGAATGATCAACCAACTTCCTGGTGGCAGATTTGTGACATTGGACTACTTCTATCATGAAAGGGGGAGTATTTTGTGGTTACTGGAATATACTCTTGCACTTCCCTGCTCACAGTGCAAAGCTTCTGCCGAAACTATCAGCCGGGAACTTATAGAACACCTTATCCACCGTCATGGTATTCCACACAGCACAGCTTTTGACCAAGAGACTCTTCACTGTAGAAGCGCGGCAATGGGCCTGTGCTCGGGAATTCACTAGTCTTACCATATTCCATACCATCCTGAAGCAGTTGGCTTGATAAGCAGTGAAATGGCCTTTTGAAGACAGTTACATGGCCAGCGAGGAAGCAATAGCTTGCAGGCCAAAGTAGGAGGATGTATATGCACTGAGTCAGCATCTAATATAGGATACTGTTTCTCCTATTGCCAGGGTGGAAATGGGAGTGCCAGCACTCCCACTGTTACCCCCAATGATGCATTACCCAAAGTGGGTTTTTTGTTTATTTCTGGGTACTAGCGATTAAACCCAGGGTCCTACATATGCCAGGCAAGCACCATACTACTGAGCTGCCAAGTTTTGCTTCTTCCTATAGTTTTGTGCTCTGTTAGCTACAAGTCTTAGTTCTAAGAGGAGCAACTTTACAGAAGATACAACAATCTCTATTGAGCTAGAAGTTAAGACTGCTGGGGGCTGGAGCGGTGGCTCAGCAGTTATAGTGCTTGTCTGGCATACACGAGGCTAGGGGTTCAAACCCCAGCACCACGTACACAATGAAATGTCAGAAAAATGAAAGCCACATGAAAAACTAAATGAAGTTGATTCTCTTTCTCTCACTGTCCCTCTCTAAAAACAAACAAACAAACAAACAAACAAAAAAAAAAACTGCCTGGCTCACAGGTCTGAGCCACAATCAAGTGAGGGAGTGATTGATCCTGAAATTGGACTAGGGCCTCCTCACGGTGGTGGTAAAGAAGAGGATGCCTGGCGTATAGGAGGTCCCTTAGGGTATCTCTTCATATTACCATGCTGTGATTAAGGTAACGGAAAACAGTATTTAGATTCAATTACTGAATCTAAACAAGACTACTGGTCCAGACCCTTTAGGAATGAAGATTTGGGTCTCTGTCTCTACCAGGTAAGGAACCTCAGCCAGCTGAGGTGCTTTCTCCTCCTCCTCCTCCTCCTCCTCCTCTACTTCTTTTTTAAGAAAGGGGACAGTGAAAGAAAGAGAGAAGCAATTTTTATTTAGTTTTTCATGTGGCTTTTGTTGCTCTGACACTTCATTGTGTATGTGGTGCTGGGGTTCGAACTCACGTACTCATGCATGCCAGGCAAGTGCCAGAACCACCGAGACACTGCTCCAGCCCCTAAGGTGCTTTCTTAAGGCAAAGGCAGTGGAGAATGGGTAATGAAAGAAGGTAGCTAGGGGCTAGAGCGGTGGCTCGGCGGTTACAGCACTTGCCCTGCATGCGCAAGTACATGGGTTCAAACCCCAGCACCCACGTACATAACCGTCAGAGGAACGAAAGCTGTGTGAAAAACTAAATATTGATTCTCTCTCTCTCTCTCTGTTCTTCTCTCTTTAAAAAATAAAATACCTTAAAAAAAGAAAAAAGGTAGCTTTAAATACCAGCTATCACATGACCAGTTAGAGAAACAAGGACTGTAATTGTCATGGTGTTTCTTCCTTATTTTATTACAAATGTGTGTGTGTGTGCGCGCGCGCGCGCATGAGCACACATGTATACTATCATTGCTTCTTTCCCCTCTCATTCTTTCTTTTTTTCTTTGTACCAGGGATTGAACCCAGGGGCACTCAACCACTGAGAGGCACAGCCCCAGCCCATTTTTTATCTTTTATTTTGAGACAGGGTCTCTCAAATTTGCTTAGGGATGTCTTTAAGTTGTTATGGTGGGCTTTGAACTCCTGATCTTCCTGCCTTCGCTTACCAAGCTCCTGGCATTATAGGCATGTTCCACCCTGCCTGGCCCCTCTTTTATTGTTTTATCATGTATTATAACATACATTGGCTGCAAACCAAGGTGTGGTGGTGCACATCTATAATCTCAGCTAGCCTTCCAGTGGGAGGCTGAGGCAGGAGGATCACAGGTTCAAGGCCAGCCCTGGAAATTTAGCAAGATCCTTAGCAACTTAAGGAGACCCTGTTTTAAGATTTAAAAAAAATTAAAAAGGCCTGACGCAGTGGTGCATGCTTGTAATCCCAGTGAAAAATAGAAAAAGAAAAAGAAAATTTTAAAGGGCTGAGGTGTAATTAAGTGGAAGAGCACTAATGCTACACACACATACACACACACACACACACATACACTTATGGGTATTGAGTGTACAAGGGGCAGAATTAATTTTTTTTGAAGAGAGAAAGGGACAGTAAGAGAGAGAGGCTCAATTTTATTTAGTTTTCATTGTTACAACACTTCATTGCTTACTTGGTTCTGGGGTTCAAACCTGCATCCTCAAGCATGCCAGGCAAGTACCATAACTGCTGAGCCACTGCTCCAGCCCACAAGGTGCAGACTTGTGATGGTTAATTTTATGTGTCAATTTGATTGGATTGGGAGAATATATATATATATATATATATATTTTTTTTTTTTTTGGTACCAGGTATTGAACTCAGGGGTGCTTAACTACTGAGCCACAACCCCTGCCCTTTTTATTTTTTTATTTTGAGACAGGGTGTCACTAACTTGCTTATAGCCTCGCTAAGTTGCTGAGGCTGGCTTTGAACTTTTGATCCTCCTGCCTCAGCCTCCCAAGTTGCAGGGATTATTCTGGGTGTGACTGTGAGGGTGTTTCCAGATGAGATGAACAATTGCTAGACTGAGTAAAGCCGATTGCTCATCCCAAATGGAGAATATCTTGTTCAATACATGAAGTCTGAGTAGAACAAAAAGGATAAGGAAGGGAAAATTTACTTTTTCTGTTTTTTACTATTTTGGAGTGGGATGTCCTGCCTTTGGATTTGAAGTCTGACTGGAGCTTACAGCATTGGTTTTCCTGATTCTCAGACCTTTGCACTCAGACTGGAATAAGACCATTGGCTTTCCTGGGTCTCCAGCTGGCTGATTGAAGGTCTTGGTACTTTTTACCCTCCACAACTGCATGAGTCAATTCCTTATAAGAAATCTCTTTCTAGCTGGGTACAGTGGCACATGCCTGTAACCCCAGCAACTCAAATTTGAGGCTGCCTCAGCAATTTAGCAAGACCTTGTCTCAAAATAAAAGATAAAAAGGACTAGAGAGATATAGCTTAATGTTAGACCACCCCTGGGTTCAATCCACAGTCCTGAAAAAGAAAATAAGGATTAATAAATGACAGTCTTCAGGTATAGTAGTACATATGTACAAGAATGTGTATATATAGATATTTATTGCTACATTGGGGTATTAGAAAATGACCAGAAAACTGGAAGAGGCCTAATTGTGTATCAATAATCATGATTAAATTATGGCACATTAATCATTTGAAATACAATCTGGTTATTGAAGATAATTAAGGAAATTTCCATGAACTGGGCATGGTGGCACATGTCTGTAGTTCCAGTGAATTTGGAGGTTGTGGCAGGGAGATCACAGGTTCAAGCTGGCCTCAGAAACTTAGCAAGGACCTAAGCAATTTAGTGAAACCTTGTTTCCAAATAAAAATAAAAAGAGTTGGGAATTAGCTTAGTGGCAAAGTGTCCTTGGGTTCAATCCCAGTACACTGGGATTGAAAACCCCCGCCCCCCCAAAAAAAAGAAAAGGGAAAAGAAAATAGAATCGGAAATTTCCATGTATGCCATATTAGTTCTCTGGGTTTTCCGGAGAAACAGAATCAATCTATAGAAAGAAAAGTGGTTGGTTGGTTGGTAGTTTTTGCAATACTGGGGATTAAACCCAGGGTTTTGCATATGGTAGACAGTGCTGTGCATGTCTTCTGGGCTCTGTGATTTATAAATTTTAAAATGGCATATTTGTTTTGTGTGTTTTAGATGTCAATTTCTCACAAGAAAACTCTGTATTCATTCTTTATGATGTCAGGCATGGTGTAATTCCTTAATACATATTTTAAATCAATAATAGGACCACAGGTTGGAGCGGTGTCTCAGTGGTTACAGTGCTTGCCTGGTAAGCCCGAGGACCCAAGTTCAAACCCCAGCACCACATATGCAACAAAGTGTCTGAGGAATGAAAGTCACACGAAAAGCTAAATAAAGATTACTTCCTTCTCTCTCTCTCTCTATCTCTCTCTCTCTCCCCTTCTTTCTTTAAAAAAAAAAACAAACCAAACCAAAACAAAAAGCAATAGGGCCAGGCATGGTGATGCATGCCTGTAATTCCAGCAGCTTGGAGGCCTGAGGAGGAGTATCCAAGTTTAAAAACAACGGGCTTGGGATGTTGCTCAGTGGTTAAGCACCACTCAGTTCAATTTCTGATATGTATAAACAAATCCCAACAAGAACCACAATAGTCAATACAGTCAACAGTTAGCAGATTAGCCAGTCAATTCTGTAGCACAACTAGCTAAATACCAGTAAGGGCAGTCTCTTTAAGTGGCTCTCATACTGCACAAGCAGAGAAAGTAGTGCTTTCCGCAGGCCAGTGGACATTGGCTAATTCTTTATAGGGAGCCAAATGAGTCTCCTTAGGCTTCTTCTTGTAACAAACATCCACTAGAATTATGATTTTGGAATGATTTCCATTGCAAATCCCTTCTTTCCACACTCCTTTAAAAGGCAGCTGCAATATTTGGCTTCTAACCAAGGCCTGCTGCACCAACAATTCTCCAAATTTTATTTATATTTCATGTGCAGTATGTTCGAACTCTCACTTTTCCAGGTGCCAGATGCTGGTTTGGACACTCTCCAGTGGAAAGTGCTTTCCTGTAAAATAATAAAAGTAAAATGCTGAACAAACTGACTCTTTATACCAGACTTGCACCTAGTATACCAAAGCTAAGGACTCTAATAATGACTTCACTATTTCCTAAATTTGCAGTCTCCCAAGTTTCCTATTCATCTACCTCCACTCCAAATACTTTGTACTTTGGTTTGCATAGGATGTAAATGCTTATAGTCCATTGACGTTTTTGTAGTGTTCATTTAAAAATATCAGAGTGCAGAAATTTCTTGTCTAACATGCCTTCAGGTATGCCTAACCCATATATCCATCCAGGGGCATTTCACATATGAATTGGATGAGAATATAGAGCATTTAAAACCAATTATAGGTTTTTAAAAAATGGGCTGGAGCGGTGGCTTGGCAGTTATGGCACTTGCCTGGTATGTTCAAGTATGCAGGTTCAAGCCCCAGCACCATGTACACAAAGAAGCGTCTGAGCAACAAAAGTCACATAAATAAAATTGATTCTTTCTCTCTGTCCCTCTCTCTTTAAAAAAATAAATAAAATTAAAAGATACTTAAAAACTTAATATATGTTCTGTTAATATGTTTACAGTGTTTTCACTCAAAAGTGATGCTTTCTATGCGTTTTATTATGATACTGTCTCTGCAGTGGTCAGAATTGTAAACACAACACTTTCCTAAGAATTAACATGGAATTCGTCTTTGTAATAGAGATCTTGCCTGCTTAAAGGAAGTCCTCAATCTAAAGATCCTACTTGCGAGTGAGCAATATTAAGTGGTTACTAAGAAGTATACATAAGTTGTAGCGATTTCCAGTCTGATGTTGGCCTCCATCTCCACTTTTTCCATCAGTTATTGTGGTAACATTTCATTGAGCTGAAAACCTATACAATTCCTTGTTCTACCCTAGAAAATTGGGAACTGAGAGCTTGAAAGTTTACATTTGTGCCAAAGCTTGCAGTTAGTTACTTTCTGAGGTTTAAATGACATCCCGTACAACATGTTATGATGTGTGTATGCGGGTGCGGAGGTGGGAAACCCTTTGTAAATAGTAAATATTCTGCTTGGATTTGTGGGGCGTCTCTTTTCACATCTTGGGTTCTAGTAGAACGTTTTCTTTTTACTCTTTCCGTTAGATGGCGGTAGATACCCAAGAAATAACAAAGCGTTTTTCTTTTGCTGTCACACTGAAGGCCCTCTTTGGTGGATGGGCACGGTAGATAAACGTTTTTGTCGTGTTTGTGGATAGTGGTAGTGGGGAGGCCGGGAGACTTTGCCACAGATCACCTGTTTAATTAAGATTCTCCTTTAAGCATCCTTGAACATTTTGCCATTTGGGGGAAAAATCCTTAGAATGCTTCTCAGCTCTTAACAGTCTTGATAGGTTTGGAGCGAGTCAGGAAAGCAGCCAGCACTAATTTAGAGAGGTTGAGGCATCTGTTGCGTACGTTTGTGGCGATGACAGAGGTAGGGAAAGGTCTCAGCGCCAGGTGGACTGAAATACCACCTGCGACCTGCAATCAAATTCACAAGTATTTATGAATTCTTTCTCTCGAGTGCCTAGTACCTCAGAGGCACACAAGAAATAGAAGACGTGGTGTCCTCGAGTCCACTTACAACAGAGAATATAAAATATACATAGAGAAATAACTGACCAGAAAGACAGCCTGATAAAGAGATATTGTGTGGCGAAGACACTAAATCCTGTAAGTTTTAAGAGCCCAGTGGGGTCCAAAGTGGCCTTAGGGTTATGCTTACTGTGGGAGAGAACAGGGAAAGAGGCAAAGGAACAAGAAGGGATACAGAACTCGGGTGATGGGGAGGGGTAGACCTTTGGCGAAGTCTGGAGAAAATTTAAAATTGGGAGAGGAGATGAAATGGGGGCAGGGGTGCGGCCAAGTCCAGCTCAGCATGGTTTGCAGCCTCAGAATTCTAACTCCAGCTCAGCGAACCCTTCTCCTGTCTTCCTTAGGCCATTGTGGTCATGGTGGAGTGTTTCGGGTCAGGTTTCTTTGGTCACACACTGTAAGCCCGCACCCTCGAACTGGGGCGCCTGGGCGCCAGCTGTTGGGATCTGGATTGCCGGCGCGGCCCGGGCCAGCCACGGAGGGGGCGTGGCGAGCGTGGGCAGGAGAGGCGTGGCGTGGGCGGACCGGTGGGCGGGGCTCTTCTCTCACCCGCGCCCGTCGCGTCTGCCGCCGCCTCCGCCCGCCGCGCGGACCTAGAGAGCCGGTTAGCAGCGGTTTGCCCGCCCGCTGCCCGCGTGCAGGGGCTGCGGTGGGCCAGGATGTCGGGCTTCTTGGAAGAACTGCTCGGCGAGAAGCTGGTGACTGGTGGCGGCGAGGAGGTGGACGTTCACTCGCTGGGCGCCCGAGGCATCTCGCTGCTCGGGCTGTACTTCGGCTGCAGCCTGAGCGCCCCCTGCGCGCAGCTCAGCGCTAGCCTGGCCGCCTTCTATAGCCGCCTACGGGGGGACGCGGCGGCCGGGCCGGGGGCCGGGGCTGGGCCGGGGCCGGGGGCTGGAGCGGCTGCAGAGCCGGAGCCGCGGCGCCGCCTGGAAATCGTCTTCGTGTCTTCGGACCAGGACCAGAGGCAGTGGCAGGACTTCGTGCGGGACATGCCGTGGCTGGCGCTGCCCTACAAGGAGAAGCACAGGAAGGTGAGCGGCGTGGGCCTGTTGGCGCCCCCCGGCCTCGAAGCGCAGCCTGCGCGCTCCCGGGAGCCCGGACCTCGCCGCCCCTACCCTGCTGTCCCCCTGGCCCTCCATCTCCGTCTTGGCACGAGCCTCTCCTCCTGTCCCTCTCTGCGCTCGCACCTCCATCCCGAGTTGGGGCGCCCGCGGCAACTCCTAGGTACCGGTGCCAGGCTGTGCCCTCGCTGGGAAGTTTGACACCCTTTGGCCCCCTGAACCTCGGCTGAAACTGTGACCCCAAGAGCCCTCCGTCCGCACGTCTTGGGAGCCTCGCGAAGGGGTGGCTTGCTCCCGGTTCCCTACCCTATGACCTGCCCCCCCTAAGGTGCAGGGTGGGGGCCCCTTACCACTTCTGTTCCCAACCACGTAAACTCCTGACGGATACCTGTAGTGGGTTGTGGAGGGCCCTAGACCCCTACCCATAATGCCCAATCCAGGAAGTTTCCTTTCTATCCGAGAGAAATCTGCTTTCCTGGGCCCCCCCTCCCTCCCAAGGGACTGGGGACTTAGAGGCCGAGTCCGGGTCCGGCTACCGCTCTCCCCAAGGAGGCTGCCGCTAACCGTGGCTTTGGGAGAGAATCGAGCTTCTTTTTCTCGCCTTTCTCTACTCTCTCCCCCTCCCCTGGGCTGAATTAGTGGCCTCCGGGGAGCTTTTCATTGTCTGGCTGTCCTGCTATCCTCCCAGCCCCAGGAGCAGCCCCGTCTTTGTAGAATCCTTAGTTTCGTGGTGGGCCACTGTTGTCTTGGCATATACTTCAGATGAAATGCAGAGCTGATCCCAGAGATGCAGATTGACTGGAAGATCGAGGATTTGGGGAAATATATACTTTGCTGTAAACTTCTCATTCCTCCCAGTTTCCTTCTGAAATTAGTTTGGGTTCCTGTGTGTATCTGTTGGATGAAGATGACCATTTCAATAAACAAATTCAGGACATTTTGTAATGAATGGTAACAGAAAAAGTTTTGGCGTGCTCTTGCTTAGTAGGTCTGATGCAGAGTGTGAATCCAGCTCCTTCTTTTCGAAGGAAAATCTCAGTTTATTGGGTGGACAGGAGGAAGACTATTCTGGGGTGTTTAGGTTCCTCTAGGGAGGATGGTAACGCATGCCATGTGTTTCTTTTATGTGTACAGAATCTTGTTGAGAAGCATGATTTAGATTTAGTGAGAGCAAAAGGCTTGTACTGTGACCCCAAATGTCTTGAGTAAATCATCCATCCCAAAGCAGTGTAAAGTTCAGACTTGAGATTTAAAGTATGAAATACAGTTTAACAAATGCAGTTAGTGAATTTAACATTGGAAAAACATGGCTTCAGAAACCACACAGAGGCAATACTTTGCATTTTAACCACTTTTTAGGTTATTTTGCCCATACTTGGTTTATATGCTTAGATAGGGTATGAATGTACTTTTTGCCTCAAAATATGGAATCCTTTGTTTTCCTTGGTGGTTGTTTGTATGATTATATTGGGGAGAAATAATGTTCAGAAAATTATTTACCAAAAAATATTTTTATGGTTATGACAAGTTTCTCTTTTAGCCTGAAATCTATTTAAAATAATGCCTTTGTTGGTTTGGGCGATATAAATGATTTCTAGCTTTTGAAAACATACAAGGAGTGGTAAAATGTTACAGATCTAAGGCCTGTTGTTGTGTTTTTTACAGAAGGGGAAATAAGATTGCTGGATAGTAAAAACATGGGGCAAATAGAGGTGTTTTGGAAATTTTAAAAAGTTTTTGCAAAAAAGGGGCAATTTGATGTGACACGGGCCATGCCTAGTTCTCTCTACCCTAGTTAGTCCTTTTACATGAAAAAAAGCATTCTGAGGCACTAGCCTGGACCTACGAATTTCATCCGGATGAAGCATCTGGATGACACAGGGAAGGTCCCATTTGAAAATACAGCTAACAGTGCTGGATGTACCTAAATCATGATGCATTAGCATCTTAAAATTTTATTTTGATATTTAAAAATTGTTTGTTTTGTCGTGGATCAAACCCAGGGCCTGTGCATGCTAAATATGTGTTCTACTACAGGACTATATCCCCAACCCCCCAAATTAATTTTTTACTCAGCGTTTTTCTGACTCACATCCTGGAGTTCACTTTGTTCTCTAAAACCAGACCAGTTTTCAAGGAGGTGGTTTTTGCCTCTGGATGTTGGTCAATAGGCAACTCAAGATCTGATCCCAGAAACGTTCTTATTCCTGGTGCTATATACCAGGTAAAAAGGCTCCAGCTGTGTTTCTTATGAAAAACATACTCTTGGAAATTGCAAGAGCTGTGTATTCACTTTGAAAGGAATTATTTTTTCCCTCTTAAAACCAAAGAGATGTAAAACAAATTCCTCTTTCATAAATGAATTTTTGTCTCTCTTGTTTAAAATGGGGTGCATAGAGATCTGTGGGTTTGTGATGCTAATTTCACCATAAGAACAGTGAAAAGCCACGGTACCCTTCTGTTCATGATGTTTCACCAACCATAAAAATAGCTTTTAAGAAGGGAATTTTGTTTTACACTAAAGTGAACCAAAGTTCCAGATTACATTTTTTTTAAAGTTCTCATTAGCATTTGTTCTTTAAAACCATTTGTGTACTTCTTCCCATTGGGATAACAAAGGATATGTTTCTAATTAGTTATTGGCTGGCATTTCTCTAAAGAAAATTGAAAAATTATGGTGGAGAAAGAAAATGCTGTGTGGTATTGCTTTTTTTCTTTATTAATTTCTCCTTTATATAGTAAAGCAGTCTGGAGATGACCATATATGTTCAGCCTGCATCTTGTCTAGCTCTTCTCACCTTCATTGGAAATATGAGAAAACTCTTTAAGTAAAGGGATTCCAGCATCTCTTTCTTTCTTTCTTAAAAATCCTTTATGGAAGGTTGTCCTGTTTCTGCTTGTTTCAGTGGTAGGGACAAAAGTAATTAAAGCTTCTTTTTGGCTTCCATAACACACAGCATTATTATGTAGCTGTATAGAAATTGTAATTAGATGATAATAGAACTTTCATACATTTATAAGAGCAGTTTTGTCGGGAAACCTATAATCCTGCAGTTAAGGCGGTTAGGCTTGTTTTAATAAGTAGGTTGGTGGACGTTTTTGAGATTTCTAAAGAGAATGTGATGAGTAGTTGGAAAGTGGTGAAGATTTGGACTTTGGGATTGGATCCGTTCCTCTAGAGGCATTTAAGTTACTCAGTTGTCCAAATTGGAGGATCTATCTCCAGGATCTACTTCAGGGTTATGGAAGTGGGTGCCAGTTTTCATTTTAAAGATAGAGAACCCCACTTTGTCTGGACTGAATGCCTGATGGAAAACATTTGGTCATTGTGGGTGCACTGACGTGAAAGGTGCAGACCAGTGACTTCCCACCCAGCAGGTTATTGGGGTCTGGCTTGGTCCCAGTACTTTCTGCATGGCAGGAAAGGAAGAGGAAGTTGGGGTGGGAGGGAGACTGAGACAGAGGGCATCCTGCTCTACCTGCATTGGCCAGGGACATGGAGTCATCCCTCAGCGGCCCTTTTTTGGGCTGCTTGCCCTGGCTGCTTTCAGAGGTTCTTTCATTTCAGATTAAATCATAGGCTTGGCCTAGAAGTCACCTGAATTCTTTTGGCTCTTTGGTGGATGAGCTCTTGAGCCAACACAAATGGTCTTTAAGCTCTGTCTGTTCTATTCTTCCACAAATCCAAATACTATAACCGACAAGAGAACCTGGCAGATCACCTTGTATTTTCTTAATCTTTTTTGAACGTGGAGAGATCACCTTGTCTTTTTTTTTTTTTTCAGTGTGGGGGGACTGAACCCAGGGCCTCATGCATGCTAGGCAAACTCTCTCTACCACTGAGCCATACCACAACCCTCTTCTTCACTATTTTTTTTTTTTTTTTTTTACAGAGAGAGAGGGATAGAGAGACACCGAGAAAGAGAGAAGCAATTTTTATTTAGTTTTTCATGTGTTTTCATTCCTCTGACACTTTGTTGCATACGTGGTGCTGGGGTTTGAACTCCCGTACTCCTGCATGCAGGGCAAATGCTGTAATCCCCGAGCCACCACTCCAGCCCCCCTCTTCTTCACTTTTAAGGTGGTAAAAGATGGCTAAAAGGTACGGCTTTGAAAAACAGGGGTTTTTGCCATTCTCATAAAGAGCTTAGACCAGTCAAGACAGACTCCTACTGGTGACTGTGTTTCCAGGCTGTGGATCAGTCTAATAAAACAAGAGTCCAGTTAAATTAATAAGAGCAGTGTTCCTTGAGAGGCTTTTTCCTTGTTCTATTATTTGTAAGGGTTTTTTTTTTAAGCGAGAGGGACAGAGAGAGAGAGACAGACAGACAGACAGAATCAATTTTATTTAGTTTTTCATGTGGCTTTCGTTGCTGGGAAACTTTGTTATGTATGTGGCGCTGGGGTTGGAACTCAGGTCCTCGCACATGCCAGACAGGCGCCATAACCACTGAGCCCGTAATGGTGTTTTTTAATTTTATTTTTCTTTTCTGTATAATAAAGCAGTCTAATCGCTACAAATGTAGATTCTTTTATCCTTCCTCCTGAGTTCAGATGTTGCCACTATTCTTTCTTTTTTTTTTTTACTGAGTCACATCTCCAGCCCATTTTGTTTTTTATTTTGAGACATCATCTCACCAAGTTGCATAGAGCCTTGCTAAGTCACTGAGGCTGGCCTTGAACTTAATCCTCTTGCCTCAGCCTCCCGAGTTGCTGGAATTACCTGCGTGTATCACCATGCCCAGCTGGCTCTGCTCTTTATTGTGTGTGGGCTTTTGTGCATACACAGGTTCCTCACCTGTACAGTGGAGATAATAATAGCACCACCTGCCCTCTAGGATTGTTGTAAAGACTATATAATATACATATGCCTGGCATATAGTAAGTGATCAATAAATGCTATTATTATTTGTTAATAAGTGATCATGAAATTTAGTAGAAATCCATTTCATGGCTTGAACCTTTGGAATGTATCACATCACAGAATTGCAGAAATGTTGAGTGTGTTTTTTGTTTTTTTTTCCAAATCAGTGATTTACAAGCATGCAAGAGGATATGGCAAAGGAGTTGAAAGAATTGGACTGCAAGACATTATAACTGAGGAGAAAAACCTCAGAGAATGAGACAACAAAAGCAACTGAATATACAATAATACTATTCCTTACAGTTCTAGGAGCTTATAGGTCATCTGAGCTCCATATTTATATTTGCCAGTGAAACTTTAGAGTGCTTAGTGGGCATAGGCAGGAGATCACTAGTTTGAGGCCAGCCTCCACCCTTGTAAGATCCTGTCTGAAAATAAAAAATAAAAAGGCCTAGGGGTGAAACTCAGTGGAGAGCACCCTTGGGTTCAATCCCTACCTAGTCCCAAAGGGCGGGGGAAGAAACTAGACCACTAATCACTGAAGCGTTGGCATGATAAAGGGTAACAACTTAAAGACCATTAGGCACCCTTCTTGAGAGAAATTATGTACTTGGCAATCATTTTGTGGTTTCCCAAAGCCATTAGGCCTATCTCTGGTTCACCCTGGCTGCTCAAATCTGGGCAGGATGGAGGCTGAAGGATTGCTGCTTTTTGCCATGGGAAATGGAGGTGCCTGCTCTGGAGCACTGGAAACCCCACCCCTCATGGAACTGCCTCCCTTCCCAGCTCTGGAATGTTGTAGGATAGGTTTGCTCTGAGTGTAGCCACTGCTGGATTAATCCTCATCTTCCAGATAGCAGCTGTCCACAGCTCTTGCTGATTGATTTTTCTTCCGATATGGGTTGGAATGTATATATGAACCAGAGCACAGAGGAAGGCTAGGATCATTCACTTAATTCTACCTGATTTCCTCCCAGCCCTCTTTTTATTGCTCTTTTGGTGAAAGACTTATTTTAATATCTGCATAAATTGGAGGAAGGAGGCTTTGTGTTGTGTACAGCTGGGGTGCGGTATGAACAAGTCCCTTAAGGGTTTTCTTTTCTGCTTCTTTTCCCCCTCCTAATAGGGCTTGGGGGTTCTAGGGATCCAGCTGCCCCTCTCTGAACTAGATTTGGTTCCTGACTGCATGATTTCAGAGGGAGAGTGGAGACTTGGCATAGGTTGGGTTTTCTTTCTTCACGATCTGAATTCCCCATGGTGCTCAGTGTTAACCACCAGGGTGCTTAGTTTTCTGTATTTCATTAATTTGCTATTATGCTTCTTTCAAAAGCACTCAGAGAAAATAGCTATGAATTAAGAATCTTTTTGTGAAACCTGACTTTGGTGAAGCTCTTCCGTACCGTTGTTTTATATCTTCCCATTATTTTCAGAGTAAAGAAGAGTTCTTGAATCCTAGGAGCCACCCTTGATTCTGGAGTTCAGGTTTCCCCAGGAACATTCCTACCAACAGCTTTCTTCTGGGCTCCCTGCTTTCAATATTGACCCCCTGCAATGGTTCTCTAGAGTTTCTCACATGGTCGAGTTCAGGATCCCTTTTTAAAAGATTTCCAATTAATTCTACACTGATACATAGTCCCGCTCCACATGACCAATGTGCAGCGTGAGCCGCATGTGGTTCCTCACATGACTTTCAGCATACAAACTGGTTACTGTCCTGTTCAGCAAAATGAGCTCACGGATCACAGCATGGATGGTGCTGCTTTGTTAAGCTGTCATCTTAAGCATTTCTGAGTGTCTGCTCTCCTTCTTTTGTACTTGTTGCGACCTAGTGACAACTCACAGACAAGCACTGGTCCTTGGATGCCACCTTGATTGTGTAGCACTGCTCCAGACTGTTTTCAAAAAGGATTGAGAAGCTCAGAAATGCAGCTCTGGGCTGGGGTACTCCATTAAAAAAAAAAGAGGGAGGAAGACAGGAAATGCAGCGCTGACCACGTCATTCTCCCACAGAAGGATTCTGTGTGCTCTTTGTGGTCCACTGTTGGCTGTAGAGCACCTGCCCTGACTTTTCCAGCCTGCTCTCTTACCTGTGCTACAGGACTGGAAGGTGCTGTATTCTCCCTCTTCTCTCACCTGGCTGTGCTTGGAGCTTCCTGGTGTCTCTGCTTTAGGAAGCTTTCTTTTCCTGCCTGGCTCCCTCTCCGTCCCCCTCTCTTTAAAACAGGGACAGTGAGAGAGAGAGAGAAAGAGGTAATCAATTTTATTTAGTTTTTCATGTGGCTTTCATTGCTCTGACTCTTTGTTGTGTACCTGGTGCTGGGGTTCAAACCTATGTCCTCACGCATGTACCTTAACTGCTGCGCCACTGCCCCAGCCTCCCGAAAAGATTAGGAGAGGACTGAGTTGCTCAGATTGAAATGAAATGACTTGACCATATCAAGAACAGGAAGGAATGAAATGTCTTAAAGGGTATAGCCAACCATCTTCATAGAACTATTTGTTGACATGTCGTGGATTTTTTGTAAAAGCTTTATTAATTTCAGATACATCTTCAGAGAAATATAGTAATTATGTATATTTAGGGGGTACAGTTTGGCATTTTCTGTGTCTTTTCCCTCCATGTGGAATGTTCTGTCAACTCCCGTAGATCTTACGCACAGATTTAAAATTTTTTTTCTTAGTCTCTTCTGTTAGACTGTGAGCTCCTTGAGGTCAGAGTCCAACCAAAAGAAGGGGAATGTGATTGGTGCTGAGGTACTGAGAAATTGGATAATGTCACATAAAGCAGGCTTGTGACTTTTAGATTGATTGACTTGAAAACCCTGTAATTTAAGATCATGTAAATTGAAATGTGCACTTTCATTGTTACGTAGCTTGGTTTTAATACTTAATGTTAGAATTGGGCCATAATTGAACTGTGTTAATTGTATATTCTCTGTTTAGTTTGTGGGTGTTTTGTTTTTTTATTTCTTAATAAGTGGGCTTTTTTTTTTTTTTTTCAGTACTAGGGTTGGAACCCAGCCTCACACATGTGGGTAAATGCTTTACCATTAACTACACCCCCGTCTCTTTAGTGAACGTTTAAAAAAGCACTTAGATGAGCAAATAGACAGCCCAGCTGGGAGAGTCCCAGTACTTACAATGCAACTGCATTGCCCTGTAATTCAATGTTCAAAAATAGGAAAAGACTGTACGCTCCCTTTTTGAAATTCCAAGTATCTTAGTCTGTTAAAAATATTCTCATCTGCAGACCCATCATTCTGTGCTTTTACATTTCATAAATAGTTTGTATTTCTCTAGCATCTTTCTTCTAAGAAGCTTAATGTATGTTACCTCTTCTAGCAACCAGTAATCAGTGTATATTAACTTTTCAAAGTATGTTAAGAGTCGGAGAATTGAAGCAAAGAAAGCTGATGATTAGATCCAGGGTCATAGTGTTGGATGAAAGAACTTGGCGGACCTCCCTTAAATCAACTCTGTCATTTCTGTTCCTGAAATTGTATCTTACATCACATGTGCTCCCTGGAAGGGGAGGGGGCGGAACGTTCTCTTCCATGTGGATTCACTCTCAGTATGGGTAGAACACTTGGAAATAAGATAGAGGTCGTTTAACTGCTTAACACATTTGCTATTACTCAGAAGACAGTAGAGCCCGAACTTCTTTTCTGTTGCTGCCTTTCCCTGGTGGTGATTTCTAAGGGCCTTTTTAATGATTTGGCTTTTTTTAGTTCAGCCAGTGAAGTGCCCCCAACTCCCCTTTATCCTATGCAAAGCCCGAGGGCTGCTTTAGTGCTTTTGTTCAGAGACAAAATTGAACTTCAGGTATCCTGCCGAGATCCTGGGACTAAATCAGTCCTCCCTTTTATGAGGCTTTCAGAAACGGCTGTTCCAACTTCCAGTGAGATCTCAAACATGTGCTTTCTGCGTTATGACAAGGAAGAAGTACAGTAATTGAAAGTTGCTCGAGTGCTGTTCTTCTGGAGCGAAGCCCTGCGATGGAAAGTTTTGTTCTGGGGCATCTGTGATTAAAAGCAAACGTAAATTTTCTGCTGCTTGCTGGCCATAACTTTCAGGCCAGATACGCAGTGTATTTTTGTATGAGCTATACCTCAGAAAATTCTTTTTCAGAAACAATTTAAGCTTTAACGTTCAGCATTCTGTCAAGCCTGTCACCCTCTCCCATACTCCCCATGGTATTATTTTGATACAGATGCCAATTACAGGTAAATTCAAGTGATACTTTTACAGTTAATGATGCTAATGAGGCTTTTATCTTGGATTGTTAGTGGATAATCACAAAGCAGGGTGTGATGAGTCTTGCTGTTCTAGGGGAAGGGTTGTCTCTTTGTTTTCCTGGGAGAATTTTACCCAGATGCATCAGTTCCACAGGCTTTTTTTTTTCCCCCCTTTTTGGGTCAGTATCCCTGGGATAAAAATCTGGATGAATTCAATCTTTTTAAAATGCGAAGACATTGCCTTTTCCCCCTTTAAACATGATCAGGTCAAGACAGTTTCCTTTTGATCGTGGTGGCTCTCGGTGCAGCTGCCTCATCTGTTACTCATTTTTCAGGGTTTGATGTGAAATATAAAGATTGGGTGGAACAACATACAACAGGGAAAAGTCACAGTGTGACCTCCAGAGCTCTGAATGGGCATGAGTGGAGGGGAAAGCAGCAGTTTTCAACTCTGGGTATGTACTTGACTGGAGTTCTGTGTATCTTTTATACCCACAGACCTTCAGGAATGCCCCATTATTATAAGTAAGTGTTTAAAATACATTGCCGTAGTGGGTAAAGAAAGAACCTACACTCTAGATCCAGGTTTCCTAAGTTTGTATATTGGCTCACACTTTCTGGCAGTGACTTTGGAGCAAGTTGCATAATCTCTGTGTCTTGTTTCCTGGTCAGTAAAATAGAGATAGCAGTACCCACCATATAAGCTTTAAATGAGTCCATATTGGAAAAGTGGCTAGCAGTGCCTGGAGCATAGAAAGTGCTACTTAAGCGTTTATCCCAGGTGCCTGGGTATTTCATTCCACATTTTATGGTTATTCTGATTATAGGAGAAAGGAATCCTTAGCCTTCTAGCTCTTTGTTCTTCTCCCTTATTCCAAAACACCTAGTTCTCTGCATCTAGTGGTCTATCACTGGTTTCTATTCAGTTTCTTTTTCCCTGTGGTACTGGTGCCTAATTTCAGGGATGCCCTACCACTGAGTTTTTTTTTTTTTTTAAGAGAGAAGGACAGTGAGAGAGAGAGAGAATCAATTTTTATTGAGTTTTTCACATGGCTTTCGTTGCTCTGTCACTTCGTTGTGTATGTGGTGCTGGGGTTTGAACCCACGTACTTGTGTATGCCAGGAAAGCACCATAACCGCTGAGCCACTGCTCCAGCTTGATATGCTAGAACTGTATCACTGAACTAGATCCCTAGCCCTTCCCAGGATCTTTTTTCCCTTCCTTCCTTGCTTCTTTCCTTCCTTTCTTTCCCCTTCCTTCTTTCCTTCCTTTTTAGAGAGAGAGAAAGAGAATCAATTTTATATTTTTTATGTTTTTTTCTTTCTGTGTAGGTCTGGGGTTCCAACCAGGGTCCTTGCACGTGTCAGGCAAGCACTCTTCTGCTGTTCCACCACTCCAGCCTCCCTGGGATCTTTCTTTTTCTTTCTTTTTTAAACAGAGGAGAGGAAAATATCAATTTTATTTAACTTTTTATGTGGCCTTCATTGCTCTGACACTTCATTATATACACGGTGCCAGGGTTTGAACCTGCATCCTCATGCATGTCAGGCAAGTGCCGTAACCACCAAGCCACTGCTCCAGTCCTCCCCCATCTACCTGGGACCTTTCTTAAAGAATAGTCCCCACACCTGCACACAGACTCCACAGTGTCCGAACAGAGTCAGGCACAGAGAGCAAGGCACAGGAGATCTACAACCTCCTGGTTGTAGATCTTATCAGAATCTGAGATTGCATCACCTCACACTGTCACCAGTCATTATCAATCATACCTGAACAAATGAGAACAGAGTCCAAAAACTCATCTGTCATTCTCAATAGTTTAGTTAGCTTTGCTCAGTTTTTGCAGTCTGTTGAAATAATTTTGTGGGCTGATGTGGTCATCACAATAATTAGAGCCTTTTGCTAGCTTTGAATTTAAAATGTTGAGATAGGATTACAGCACAGTACTAAAGACTTCCTCCAGGCTAATCACAGTTCGTTAGTCATTTGTTTAACCAACCTCGTATCCAGCCAGTCCCAAATCTACCTAATTGTGTTAGTATCTAGCCCGCCCTTATCCATTTGGCTAGAACATTTATCATAGGATAGCATAAGACATAGCTTGCTATAACTTAGATATTTACTCTTCCTATCTCCAGGAAAGACAGTCTTTGGTAAACTCATACTTGTTCCAAAGTAATCACTTCTTTTCTTGTGTGGTTAATAACTATAATAAACCATAGGATCTGTTTAAGGGTTGAGGTCAAGTCCATCACTTGCAGAATCTCCCCCATTTTGCTGTTTCGAAAATCAATACACCTTCCTTCTGCTGGTTGCAGGTCATGAAATTACCAACACTGGCTAGGTGATCTTAATGGCACATTTTCTCCCTCTTGGATGTAATTCACACTTTAAAGGAGCAGGATCTCTGTATTGGCAGGGCATGTAGGGAGTGTTGGCACATTTGTTTCCTGTGGAAGATCCTGTAGGAGTAGCCGGGTACAGATAATGCCTGATAGCTTGTAGTTGCAAGCATCCATTGTCCAGGAGGCCCAGATCCTTCTCTTTCTGAAGGCAGTGGGGCAATTCTGACTGCCTCATCCCTGACCCCAACAGCCCCCCTTCACTCAACAGCTCATTAGGGTCCTAATAGGGCCTGAGGGAGTCTTTTTCTTAATGCCATTTCCCCTCATCACAGGCAGGATGAGAATCCTGCTGGCTAATTAATTGTGGCATTTTGTTTCAAAATTAGCAGTAGACACTAACTAGCTACAACACAACCTAGTGCCCTGGTGCTGACACATTTGTTTTTCTTAATATTTGACTTTTTAAGACAAGTCGGCCCTTTTATTTTGCAATGGATTTGTTTTCTTACCCATGTATTTGCCCACCTAAGATTACACATGAATCTGTTTGGCACCTAAGAATTCCGACTATTCCAATGTTAGGCTTGAGGATGAATTGGAATTAAATGCCTTAAAGCACTTTCCTGGGGGGAAATCAGTTTCCTTAATTTGCACAAGGTCCCAGGCTTCAGCCTTTGAATGCATTGTTTTAAGCTTGTACAAATGTTCTTAAGAGTAAAATACTACTTAATACCACTTGAACGTATTGCCTTTCATTTGGATTAGGAAAAGTATTAATTTGCAGAGGCTGTGATGGAACACTCAGGTTTTGAAGCACTTTCTGAAGCGCGGCTTGCCTGTGAATGCTGTTGGTGACTTTTTTTTCTGAGGTCATCTGAGTGTGCTCTGCCACAGAGCCCAGAGCTCCAGGTGAATGTAGCTCCCTAGAACAAAAATCTGACACACCTTCATGAGGAAAGAGAGATTTGTCTGTCTCCGTGTATCTAGCACAAATTACAGCGTTACTACTGTTTACATTAAAAGCCACTTACATTCCTTGACTCACCATGTAGTTAATACACTTTTTCCACATATTAACTGTTTTCCATTTGCACGAGAAAGCCAGCAATTTTTAATTGTAAAAATAATTCTTTTTCCAAAGATAACTATTGCTAATAGTGCTTTGCCTATTCTTCTTCTTTTTTTTTTTTTTCCAGGGCTGAGGATCAAACTCGGGGCTTTGCGCGTGCTAGGCAAGCGCTCGGCCACTGAGCTAAATCCCCAACCCCGTGCTTTGCCTATTCTGCCAGCAAAAAGAATATGCATACACACACACACACACACACACACACACATTTCTATTTTTGCACAAGCAGATTTAGCATTTGAAAAAATATTTTCTAGAATGGTAGTACTTTAAAAAAATTTTTGGGCTGGGTATGTTCTCAGTAGTAAAATGTGTAGGACTCTGGGTTGGATCCCCAGCAAGGGGCCAAAAATGAAGGATGGAAAGAAATGAAGGACATGCAGGGAGAATTCTCACTTCCACTGCTGACTGTAATCAGCAGCTACTACCATGATCAATTGTGTGTGTTTCTCCAAAGATATTTTGTCATCTACAAGCATGTATTTATGTATGTGTCCCTCATACACATGTTTTTTTTTTTTTAAGAGAGAGGGACAGTGAGAAAGAAAAAGAGAATCAATTTTATTTAGTTTTTTATGTGGCTTTCATTGTTCCAAGACTTCATTGCATACATGGTGCTGGGGTTTGAACTCATGTCCTCACGCATGCTAAGCAAGCGCAGTAACCATTGAGCCACCGCTCCAGCCTCTACACATGCTTTTAAGTGGATCTTACTCATATTCTTGACTGCCCCTGACAGGTGCTGGATAGAGACTAAAAATATCATTTACATAGCCTCTTGATAACTTTGTGTGATGCCTTTCTTGATAACAAACCCAACACAGAAACAAGGAAAGGAATCCCCCAAACCGCTACTGTCCTTATAAAGAAAATGTCACAGTGTACATGCTCTGTGGATGTGGTGGACTTAAGGAAACCTTTGAAGCAGTTTCCCTGTTCTCCGAGAGGGGCCCCCCTCTAAGTCTGACATAAAGCACTGAGAAGACAGCGTCTGTGAAATTCCCACTGCTGGGCGCTGCTATTTGGATAAATTGAGAGGTTCATTCTCTGCTTCTGTCAGTCTTCCCTGCCAAGAGTATTCAGATTTATCCAGGGACAAAAGGCTTCCCCATGCATGGACTTTTGCATTATGCCTGGCCTTTTGTGGTGACTAGTATCAGGCAATTTGTATTTAATACAGATTTTTACTTAGTAAAGTATGCTGTATTTTTAGAAAATTCACCACCTTTGAAATACAAAGTTATGAAATATATAAATTAAGGGACTCTTATTTTCATTATGAAAGATCTTCATTTTATACCTGTTTTAGATTGCATGCTCCTAAGAGTGTTCAAAATAGGATTTCTTCCACTTAGGACCGCTTTGCCCCGCCCCAGTGTCTTAGGAGTGCATCTCTTGCTTTGAGAAAAATGTGCAACTTTTTTTTTTTTTCAGTGCTGAGGACTGAACTCTGGGCCTTACGCATGCTAGGCAAGTGCTCTGCCACTGAGCTAAATCCCCAACCCCCAAAAATGTGCAACTGTTACATCAGAAGTCTTACTAGCCAGATGTGATGGTGCATATCTATCATCCCAGCTACTTAAGAGCCTGAGGCACGGGGATCAGAAATTTGAGGTTAACCTGTGCAACATAGCCAGACCCTTCTCAAAATAAAAACTGAAAAAGACTGGGGATGTAGCTTGCCTAGGATGTGTGGTGCCGTGCACTGTTTAAAAAAAAAATTAGATATATTCTTATATAATGTTATAAACACTTTTTTCCCTGTCGCCTGAACAGTCCTTATTCTCTTCTTTGTCAGATGATTAAGGAAAGATGATTCATTTGGTTTCAGGTTCATGTAGGCAAGTTGCTTATGAAAAATCAAAGAGTTGCTACAGGTATGTTTATTCAATATATACCCGGATAATAGAAATTATGAAAGGTAAGCTTTTCAAAGATCCAGTGAACCTGAAAAGGGGACTTGATTTAAGAATGGAAAGAGAACGGGGTGAGGTGGTGTGTGTCTGTAATTCCAGTGACTCCAGAGGTTAAGGCAGGAGGATCACAAACTCAAGACCAGCCTTAGCAGTTTATCCAGACCCTGTCTCAAAATAAAAAGAGCAGGGCCTGCGGCTGTAGTTCAGTGGTAGAGTGCCCCTGGGTTCAATCTTCAGTACCACATTAAAAAATAAATAAATAAAAGGAAAGAAAGTATCAGTTTAGAAGTAAGAATCTTTGTTCTAAATCTAACAAGAATGACTGAAGTAAATATGCCAAATTGCTTATTGTCATGTTAGGATGGTGGCATATGTGGGTGGTGGGTGTCTGATTTCCAGATGTTCTGAATATAATCAGTTGTATAATGGAAAGATCAGTGAATGTGAAGAAAATAATTTGGATCTTGCCTGAAAGAGCTTGGATCTTGTTTTTGGATGCCTTGCGTTAGTGTAAGGTTCCCCCCCCCCCCTTTCGATCTGGTTAGCAGATGAATAGCGTCAGTCATCCTCACCTCCTATGGAGCAAAGGACCATGGGCGAGAAGCACCAGCTTGCAGCCATTGACTTCAAGAACGCTTTCTGGAAAGAATAACTTGACAGTGACCTTTTCATTTGAGGGAGTGGGTAGTCCAGTGGATTAAGAAAGATATTCCAGATATAAATAACCATGTGGGAATGAAGGGGAGTAGTATGGGGTGGAGGGAGATGATGCATGTTTGAAGATTGGTGAGTGATGGAGATTGCCCATGCACAGTGGGAATGTTTTTACTTTTTTCTAAGGACAGAAAAAGTTTCTTAGGCAAAACCTTGAGAAAATACATTTTGGGTGTGATTTCATGTGGGACGACCCTGAGAAGGAGGGCAGTGATCTGTTTGCAAGGTGAGGGTGGGCCTCTGGGGTTTGGGTTTGGAATGAGAAAGGAGGTCTGGATTCCAGACATGCCACAGGATAAGAAACAGATGCTTTTTGT
Organism: Aplodontia rufa; assembly: GCA_004027875.1. Classification (NCBI taxonomy): domain Eukaryota; kingdom Metazoa; phylum Chordata; class Mammalia; order Rodentia; family Aplodontiidae; genus Aplodontia; species Aplodontia rufa. The sequence goes on along the minus strand of PVKS010015313.1, from coordinate 20,356 downwards.
ACTAAGGAGGCCAAACTCAAAGAATCTTATCCTGGGCCAGGTTGCAAACACATATTTTCTATAAGCTTTCTTAGAGCATAAAGAAGGTACTCTGTGTTAATGGCTTCTGTTAAGAAAAAGAATGGAAATTCTAGGAGCTTGTCACCACTATGTGGTATCGATGGAGGGGAAATAGTGACAGGGACTCTGAAGCCCCCAAACTGGATTGCTTACTTAGTGTGTGTGCTCATATTACAAAAACCCAGTTTGCGCTTTTCATTGCTTTGTGTGGGTACTGCCAAACCTCGGTCGGTCACATGTTTCCTGAGCATCTCATTTGCTTGAGGCAGTGTCAGGATGCAGAGAAATAACTGACTAAGTCCCTGCTGTCAAAGACATTTATGATTTAAGTGAGGGGATAAGGCATGAAATGTAGATGTAAATTTAGCATCTCCATTGGATAGTGTTTTAGTCAGCTTTTTGCTGCTGCAAGTAAATGACCTGACAACAACCATTCCAGGAGGAAAAGTTTCTTTTGAGGGCTCCCAGTTTCCGAGGTCTTAGTCTATAGGAGGCTGGCTCCATTCCTTGGGGCTGGAGGTAAGGCAGAACACCATGGTGGAAGAGTATGGCAGAGGGAACAGAGAGCTCAAAGGGTCACACTGGGAAGTAGAGCAGACAGAGCAAAACACCATGCCAGGTTCAGAATATATACCCCCAAGGCACACTCCCTCGACCTCCTCCAGCCACACCCTGCAGCCCACAGGTGCTCACTCACTGGGTCAGGGCTTCCCCAACCCAATCGTTTCACCTCAGCCTTCCCGAATCGTCACATGTGAGCTTTTGGGGTTCACCTCACATTTAAACCGTAACAGATAATGTCCTTTGTGTTGGTTCTAGTAGGGATGGGGTTGACAGCAGGAGCCGCAAAGACCCAGAGTCCTGTGACCCCACAGACCAGAAGCTAATACCTCAAGGATGACCTGGTTTCAATTCATGTCTTCTGCTTTCTAGCTTTGAGATCTCAGGCAAGTTACTTTGATCTTTCTGAACCTCAGTTTCCCCATCTGTAAAATGGGATGGAGGCAGGGGTACCTAGCTTGGTTGCCATGGAGGTTTGAGATAATGAGTAACAAGATGAAGAGCCCTTTGCCTCACACAGTCCTGGGTCAGGTGGTGGTGGCTATCACTTTGTTCCATTAGACCTGAACATTTCCTACGGGCAGGGACTCTGCTCTTCATCATCATGTCCTTCTTACGTACCACATTTGGCACCTCTTATTAATAAAATTTGGCACAAGTCCTTACTGAAAGACATAATGAATGGTTTGGACAGTGGGTTTGAAGGGTGGCAGAACTCAGATGGGAAGAAGGAATGGAATTCCAAGCACAAGGGTGAGTTTCAAAATTAAAGTTGTAGACTCTTCTGTTTGTGCTATGATCATAATTAAGCAGATGCCCTATTGTGTAATATTGGGCAGTGTGGCTATTGAGTGTTTTCCCAGAGGGGCTGTTGGGGATTAAGCAGCAACTCCCTTCCTTTACAGATGAGGAAACTGAGGCCCAGAAAGGAAGTGGTCACGTGACTGTGCAGCCGCTAGGTTCTGAGTCTCCTTATTGCCAGCTCAATGGTATTTCTTGGCATTCGTCCTGGTAGGACTTAAAAAAAAAAAAAAAGTCCAACCAGCGTCTGCAAGACATTGCCAAATTTTGCTCATAGAAAAGAGAGATAAGCGTTCTGAAAAGAGGGAAATGCCGCAGTCCTATTTTTCCCATGTGAGTTTATATATCCTGGCCTCTAGAAAGCGGGACTCTTTCCCGGTCTCAGGAGCCTGTTCCTGAGAGCAGAGCCGTTTTCCTGTGGAAGGGCTGGGGTCAGGCCTGGGACGTGGGTCAGACCTCCTATGTGGAAAGCCTCAAGTGGCTGTAACTCATGCTGAAAAAACAAACATGTTCCCTCACTGGACAACAGCTCAGAGCTCTTAAGAGGGGATTACCAGGGCCAAAGTATGTGAAATGTAAAGAAAGGAATGTAAAAAAGAGCCAGGTGCTTCAGTGTGTGCATCTAGGCTGACGGGGCGCCTAAGTGTTAGAAATTCCATTCAGATGACTTGGTGGCCACACTATTTTTTCCTGTTGAGCCATTGAGGAAGGGAAAAGAGGCCTGTTATCCTGCAGCCTGCCCCGCCAGTTAGCGCCCTTCCCATGTTGTGTTGAAGGATGGCTGTGACCTGAGTGGGACCTTGGCACTCGATTCTGGGACTGGGAGTCACAAGAATTTTCCCTCTTGCCTTGAAGAGGACAAGGTCATTCCAACCTGAGCAGGAGGTTAGATGCCTGAGTAGGAGAAAAACAAAAACTAGGACACGTATATGGCCTGGGTCACACCTGTTACTATATGAGAGTGAAAACTTAGGTGTTCTAAAACCTGGGAGTGGGAATCAGCTCTAAAGCCAGTTCCCTTCACGAATCATCTTTATGTAATTTCATACATTTTTTGAAAACCAGATCCAATAGATCTCCTTGGAGCTGTGATTTGCAGTTGGCTAGACGAAGAGGAGATGCATCATGAAGCCATGCAGCTAAGCACGTGTGTGGTTACCTGCCATCAGGTAACCTGACCGTGCGCAGGCACTGTCACATCCCTCCACACAACAAGGCGCAGTTACTGTTGGCTGTCGCCCCTTGCGGTTCTTTGGAGTGATCATCAGGGAAGCACGAATTCTATGGACTAATAGTTACAACTCATTATGGTTTGAACTCAATAGAGGTTAAGAGCGTGTAGCTGGAGAGTTCTGACAGGTTTACTACTGAGTGGAATGAAATTACATAAGGGTTGATCCCTTTTGCACATTCGGTAGGGATGGTACCCATGGGGCGGGGAGGGATAGGTGTATTGCATCTGAAATAACTTGTCCTGCTTAGGGTAGGGGTGGTGGGATCCTGTTCCTTCAGTTGGACTGCAGGAGCTACCAAGATAACTCCTAAACCACGGTATTTATACCATCATCATTAATAACTGCTTCTGTTTGTTGAGCCCTTGCTAGGTTCCAGGGACCACATTGTTAAATGCTGTTTGTGTGTTATCTCATTGACTGTTCATAACAATCCATGATGTAGTACAGTAGTCTCCCCTTATCAATAGTTTTACTTCACAGGGTTTTACTTACCCACAGTCAACTGTGGGCTGAGAATATTAAATGGAAAATTCCACAAGTGAACAATTTGTGAATTACTCGCCATCCTGAATAGCATGACAAAATCTTGCACTGTCCCATTTTGCCGAGAATCCTCCCTTTGTTCAGTGTATCTACACTATATATAATGCCTGCCCATTAATTACTTAGTAGTCTTCCTGGTTATCGAATCATTTTTTACTTTATCTCAGTGCTTGTGTTCAAGTAAGCTTTATTTTACTTAATAATGGTCCCAAAGCTCAAGAACAGTGTCGCAAAAGAGGTGCCCAGGCATAAAACAGGAAAGGACCTATTAACTCTGGTACTATGTGGTAATATTGCAGGGTAAGTGGGAAAAGACATAGCGAATGGAGGAGTTGGTACTATCTGTGTTATTGACAGATCTGGTCTCAACATTATAACCCAAACTGAACTGATTTTCTTCTCTTTCTTTTTTGTCTTGTAGTTTCCCATGTTACTATCCTTAAAACCAAACTACAGTTGGTAACTACAGTTTGCGGTAATCGTGGTGTATAAAGTTGTTACTGAAGCATTGCTCCTAGGGGATATGCAGGGTTGGGTTCCTGGGGGCCTCCACTCAGTGTTCTCATCAACTGATCAATATATAACCTTGTTTTTTATGTGTGTTTCTGTTTAAAGACACCGTGTGTGTGTGTGTGTGTGTGTGTGTGTGTGTTTGTGTGTGTGTGTATGTGTGTGTGTGTGGTGATTCATTAACTGTGAGCTAAGCTCACTGCCTACAGCACTATTCATAACTCACACTTGAACAAAACTCATGTAACACGTTTTCTCCCTGAAGGCACGTCATAGCTTTCTTGACTTAGCAACACACAGCACTTCAGCACTGTCCTTTGGGGCCTTTCAAAATAGCAAATTCAAAAACAGAAAGCAAAAAAAATGTGAAAAATGTGACACTAAATGGGCCATGAAAGGGGCATGTACACTTTGAGAGCTGGGAGAAGAAAGACTGTGACCTCAGCCTCGGTGGGAACTGGGTTATCGAGTGACTCGGATTTTTCACAACTTTGTCCATGTCCAAGAATGATCCTACAGGTGTTTCAAGGACCAATTTTGGGATGACAGGTAGGCCAACTCACAAGGATGGGCTCCATGAATGAGGAGAATTGACTGGCCTGAGCGTACGGGACCTCTGTGATCTGATGCTGCTTGGCTTCAGGGCCCGTTCCTTCCACAGGTGACTTTGTTCTCCTCTTTTTAATCTTCCAGCTTTGAAAAAAACAGGAAATACAGATTTGCAAAAATAAAAATAGTCATTCAGAGTCCACTAAAGTTTATGATTATTTACAATTTTAGTGCTTACATCTTATCTTTTCAGACTTTTTTTCTGTGTAGATTTACACTTGTTATTTGTGTTCTCACATACTTATTTTTTTATGTAATCTAGGAACCTGAAGGGAAAGGCAGGAGTGAGCGGTGAGAGACAAGGCAGACGGGCAAGTTGAATAGGAAATGAAGGGACATCCGAGCTTGGAACTGTGTCCTCCTGATGGGGGTCTGTGATGGGAACTAATCAGGGGTGCTCCAAAATGAGATGGGATAGATGACCACCGTGGCTGTGTGGATAGTGATTTGAGGACAAGAGACTAGAGCCATACTGTCCAACATCGTAGCTACTAGCCACTCACGGTTGCAGAGCACTTTGAGATGTGATTAGTTCTGCTCCAGGTGTGCTATGTTTAGTGTACACCATAGCTAAGACGGGTATGAGAAAAAGAACGTAAAATATCCCAGTAATTTTTTTAAAGGGAGGGGGACAGTGAGAGAGAAAGTTTATTTAGTTTAGTTTTTCATGTGACTTTCATTGCTCCAACACTTTGTTGTGTACATGGTGCTGGGGTTCAAACCCCCATCCTCACATGTGCCAGGCAAGCACTATAACCACTGAGCTACCACTCCGGCCCCTCAATAATTTTTTTTTTTAAGAGAGAAGGACAGTGAGAGAGAGAGAGAGAATCAATTTTTATTAAGATTTTCAATAAAATCTGACAATTCTGTACGTGGGTGCTGAGGTTTGAACCCCTGTACTTGCACATGCCACGCAAGTGCTGTAACAGCTGAGCCACTGCTCCAGCCCCTAAAATTTTTTATAAAGAGAGAGAGGGACAGTGAGAGAGAGAGAGAGAATTTTATTAGTTTTTCATGTAGCTTTCATTGCTCTGACATTCAATGTTTACGTAGTACTGGGGTTCAGACCCACATACTCACGCATGTCAGGCAAGCCCAGTAACTGCTGAGCCACTGCTCCATCCCCTCTCAATAACTTTTTAATATAAATTATATGTTGAGATAATAGTCTTGGGAAATATTGGGTTAAATAAAATATAGTGTTAAGACTGAATCACCTGTCTACTTTTTAAATTTTATTTTTCTGTGTGTATTTTTTTGTGCTGGGGATTGAACACAGAGCCTCGCACATCTAGACAAGCACTCTACCACTGAGCTACATCCCTAGCCCTGTCAGTGTTTTAATGTGGCTGTTGAAAGAATTTTAAATTTCATAAATTTCACAGAGTGCAAAGGTGAGATGTAGGCTACCCCAGGGCAGCGGGGATGGGAAAGGGAGTGGATTTGACAAGTGTTAGGATACATGATTGACAGATGGGTGCTGGTTTTTGGTGGGTGATTTGGAGGAAGGAGTCAATGACGGGTATGTAGCAGTTGTCCTCAGCTGAAGGGGAGGCTTAGTTTCTTGGGGCAGCTAAGGCAAATAAAAGCTGATAGAAATGTGGAACTGTTTAGTTGCTTGGTAGTGCTCCCCAGAGGTTTAGGATTATGCCCAGGCCATCGGCAAACATAGGGACTGAGCGGGACTGAGTCTCAGAGTGTGGAGACAGAAGACGGTGGCTCGAGAGGAGAGTTCTATGGAACACCAGTAGGACCTGGGGACAGGACAGCACAGGAACAGAGGCCAACGGAAGGTGCTTCAGAGAAGGGGGAAAGAAGGGGTTGAAGCGGTGGCTCAGTGGTTATGGCTTCTGCCTGGCATGTGTGAGGACGTGGGTTCAAACCCCAGCACCACATACACAACAAAGTGTCTGAGCAATGAAAGCCACAAGAAAAACTAAACAAAATTGATTCATATTCTCTCTCTCTCTCTCTCTCCCCCCCCTTAAAAAAAAGAAAAAAGGGAGCGAGCAATGCTGTAAACTAAGTGTGAGAAAAACAAAACCCAAATGAAAAAAAAGTTGATTCACTCTCTCCCTTCCTTTTTTTTTTTTTTTTAGGAGAGGCAGTAGAAACCTTCATTTAGCAATTTCTATGCTGTACTATTGTTAATAGTAACACTTAAAATTATACAGCACAACAGATTTCAGACAACTTCCCCATGGCTCACCATCTGTTATTTTTCCATTTAACAGATGTGAATACTGAGGCCAAAGCTCCAAAGCGTCTTGCTCAGAGTCACTTAGTGGCACCTGTTGGGGCTATAACCCAGATCTGTCAGACTTCAGCCCCTACAGTTTTGACCTAAACTTTTTGGAAACCAGTATACTTGCCCTGGCAAGAAGTGGGTAACTGTTGAGTTTCTCAGAACACACATGTATGAAAGAAAGAGAAAAATCAAGTTTCCTTTTAGTGCTGGCCTTGGAGCACTGGGTATAGATGGCAAGTTGTGCAGAATTCCACATTCCAGGGGACTGAGGTCAGTGCATGCGTGAGCTGTGTGGCACTGGCTTTTGGGGCTCAGGCCCTGGGTCCTATGACTGTTGCCATGGATGAGTCTCCATTCCTGAGGCATCTTCTGCTTATTGAGTGAGCTGTGCCCCTTGTTTTCCTGCTTCACATCATTTCTGCCTGTGTGGTCATTCCACTGAAGAGTTCCTGGGACCCCAGACCTGGGGTTCCTGTTGTCCACTGCTCTGGGCCAGGGTTGGCTCCATGGTCAGGAATGCCGTCCCCCAGCCCAACCCAGCCCTGCCTAGTCTCATGCCTGAGGTTTTACTGCTTTCGTCCACTTCCATACATGGAAGTGGGGCTTGCCAGCCTCAGCCAGAACGCCTGCAGCATGAGGTTGGTTCCCCACAGCGGACAGACACCCCGCCTGGCTCACATTTTAAAAGCGCATTGATTGGAAAAGTCCTTGGCTTTTAACCACTTGTGTCTGCCGAAAGAGAACTCCAAGAGGCAGGCGGTCAACACAGCAGTCTGGTCCTGAATGTTGCGCTTGCATTACTTGCTCCTACTTTGTGTTTTAGAAAGATCTGATGATGTGAAGGATGAGCTCTTGAATATTAAAATTGGTAAACAGGCGTTTTTTGGGGGGTAGATTTACTTTATAAGTTTATGTGTTTATATTAACGTATATTAGCATACACATACTTCTCTCACTAATTTGATAAAAAGAAAAAAGAATCTGAGAGGTCCAGCCAAAATGTAGTGTTTGGATAAGTTGAAATAGTTAAAGCAGCCCAGACCGGGGCCTCAGGCACAGAGCCTCGTTCTTAACAGGTGTAGACCATGAAATTGCTTTTGTTAAGGAACTTCTTTAGTTTTCTCAGGGCTCTTATAAAGTACAGAACTAGGGTTCTACCCAGTTTTGTTTGCTTTGGTTTTATGAATGATCATGGATTGTGTCTTACTCTAGAAAGTAATAATTGACAGTGGATTCTAAAAGTAATTTGGGGAAATAATGTGAATTTTTTTTCTTTTTATTTCTTTCTTTTTTTTTTTTTTGTAGAGAGAGAGAATTTTATTTTTTCATCTTTTTTTCTCCCTGACACTTTTAGTTGTATATGTGGTGCTAGGGTTTGAACTCAGGTCCTTATGTATACCAGGCAATCACCGTACCGCTAAGCACCAATAATGTGAATTTCTTATGGAGTCATCTTTGCTGGTTTGGTGCATAATTTGCTGGTCCTCATTCCAGATTTGCGAACATCTTGGGTACAGTTTTTGGATATTCAGTTGGACTTTCTTTGTGGTATGCTTTACATCTAGTTAATGGTGATCTCTGAACTTCATTATAGTGGAATCTGAATTATTTAAAAGCCATCATTCAAGATTGTAAAACTCTGGAAGCATACTCCAAACTCTGTTTTTGCATTTGGGGACTGGTGGGGGGAGGGTGGTGGTGGTGAAAAGACTCTTCCTAGCTTGATAGCCCACCCCACCCTCAGCACAAACACCAGAATCAGTTCCTGCTGTAGATAAGATCTTAAAAAGAAAACCATACCTTCTAGGCCTTTCCCATCACGATTTATTTTGAGCTTAAAAAGCAAACCTTAAACTTCTTCATCTCCGAACCCTCTCCCTTCCCCCACCAGATCCCTCTCTTTAATTGTATAAAAAGATTTTGAAATTCTTTCTTGATTCTTCCCTGCCTCTGGGGAAAAGGGGTGAACCAGCGCTGGCTTGATTGCCTGAGTCGGTGATGTTGATCTGAATTCCTTCTTTTGCTCTTTTGCTAGTTAAAAGATGCCCTGCTGCGACAGATGGATGTGTGTTCAGAGGGCATTGAATTTGAAGGTGGATGGGACTACCTTCTGAGTTAAAGGGCTGCTTTTAAGCCACTTTTTTTTTCTTCTTTAAAAAATGATTTCTCAAGCATCAGGCTGTCATCAACCTACTAATTATTTTGCCTCTAAGCAGGACCAATACTTGGAGCAAATTACTTCTGGCTGTTGGGCTTTGGGGTCTCAGCATTCTATCTCCAGAAGCTGCTGACCAAAGGGCTTTATCCTGCCTGGATGCTGAGCCAAGGTTGGATCACATCCCTCTGCACCAGTCCCACAAGCTGGAGTTCATTCTGAAGGCGCATCTGGAGGTCAGAGCCCTCCCTTGGCAGCTCCTTTCCATGTTGGGGAAGGGAGGTGAGGCTGTAGCAAAGGAGGCCAGTTGAGGGAAGAGGAGGCTGTTTTCTGCTTTTGTGGTTTCTGTTCCGAGTTGTGGATTTCACATTGTTGTAGGGAATATGGATCTCAACTGCAAAGCGTAGTGGGAGAGGTAGGTACCTGTGTTGGGACCCAGTTCTGTTGTGTTCACCTCAAGACCTTGTCTGAGTGAAACATTAAGTGGTGATTTTCAACCCTGGCCAATAGTGTGTTCTGGGGAGCATTTATAAATCCATATCTCCACTCTGCTTGTTCACGACTATGTCCCGCGTAGAGCACAGTACCTGGCACTGCATAATATATGCATAATTACAGCCAGTTAGTTAAAAGCCTGAGAGCCTGCATTGTCTGCCCGTGATGTTCAGGACAGTGCGGAGGCACAATTTCCTAGCCGGTCATTCACACCCAGTCTTGAATCTGTGAGTCCCATTCACATTTGTGAGCTTGAATGGTCCTGATGATTATCAACGTAAGTGTGCTTTTTCAGTCACTACTGTATTTCTAGTGCTTCCTGATCTGGAATGGGTCACATAAATGAGGGGCTGGAATAATTAAACCTAACACGAGCATAGGACTGCAGCTTTCGTTGGTTGGATGTGCCCTGTGTTAGCTAGGTGCTTTGCATGTATTTATATGTCCTTTCTCAGTCCTTTCAGTGAGGCACTGTTGGGCTCCGCGGTGTTCCAAGTCCTGTTGCCAAGCGTTTGAGCCAGGCTTTGAACTGTGGTCCTGGAGCTGTGCTGAAGTGCCTGCCGAGGCTGTCATTTAGAGGTTGGAGGCCCTCACTTGGCAGCCCTTTTCCACGTGCAGGCACTGAGATAGAAGGTCCTTTACATGTGCTGGCTCCTTTCATTCTCACAGGGGTGCTATGGAGTTGGCATCATTACTCCCATTTTATGGAGGAGACAGCTGAGGCCAAGAGAGGCTGAGATGTGTGTGGAGCTAGTAAGGGCAGAGGCACCTGAGTCTTCCCTCCAGAGCCTATTCTTTTCACCTATGCACCATTGTATATAGCGGGAAACATGGTGTCAGGCTCGTCTGGCCTCTGTCTTTTGGCAGGAATTTCTGAGCCAGTGTGTTTCTGGGGATAAGGTGAGCTAGGATGCTGAGCTTTCCAGCTACAGACTCTTGCAAAAGGGAGTTCAGAAAAGTGGCTTAAATACCTCAATTCTCCAAAGATGACTGCTCTGGTTTAGATGTCCCTCAAAGGTCTGTCTACTGGTGACTTGGTCCCCCGGTTGACTGAATTAAGAGGTGGTGGGACCTTTAAGAGGTGGGGCATAATGGAAGATAATTAGGTCATGGGGGCATGTCCTTGGGAAGAAATTAATGCTGGTTTCTCCAAGTGAAAGTAGGTTCTTAAAAAGTGAGACTATCGGGGTGGACCCAGGGCCTCGGCAGTTATGGTGCTTGCACAGCATGTGCGAGGACCCAGTTTCAAACCCCAGCACCCACGTACACAACTAAGTGTCAGAGCAACCAAAGCCATGTGAAAAACTCAATAAAAATTGATTCTCTCTGTCTCTCTCTCTCACTCTCACTGTCCTTCTCTCTTAAAAAAATTGTTTAAAAAAAAAGTGAGACTATCAGCTGGGCATGGTGGTACAAGCCTATAATCCCAGCTATTGGAGAGGATAGGGGAGGATTGCAAATTCAAGACCAGCTTTAGCAATTACACGAGGCCCTACGCAACTTAGTGAAACCCTGCCTCAAAATAAAAAGTAAAAAGGGCTGGGGATGTAGCTCAGTGGTAAAGCACCCCAGGATTCCATCTCTGGTATCAAAAGAAAAAAAAAAAAAAGAAGTGATATAGCCCCCCACACTTGTCTGCTTTTCTATGTGGCCATTTCTCTTTCCGCTTCTCTGCCATGTTGTCTGTGGGTCCCATCAGAGGCTGAACAGATGGATCTGTCTGATCTTGAACTTTCAGCCTCCAAAACTGAGCTAAATAAGAAATAAGCCTTTTCTTTATAAAGTACCCAGCCTCAAGTCTTTTGTTATGGCAATAGAAAATGGACTAATACAGTGGCCTTCTGAACTTTCAAGTCTCTAGAATCCATCAATCTGTTGGGCTTTAGATACCCCAGCTCTCCCAAAACGCACACACACACATACACACCTCATCTCTCCCTACCCCAGGGAGTGTCTCTGACAGCAAAGAAAGAGCCCTTTGAGCAGTCAGCAGGGTGGAAACAGCCAGGGTTCTAGGACCCCAAGTCATTTCCATCCTGTGGTTTGCTGGCCTAACCTAAAGGAGCTGCTGATTGGCTGATCATTCATGAAAGATTAGCATTTCTGTGAAAGGGCAGAATTGACAAGATTGAAGTCAGCAGTAGCAAGTGGGAGAGGGCTGCCCCAGACACCCTCAATGATTGGTGCAGGCTGATGCCACAGTGGTTCACCAGTGGGCCCTACTGGCGATGCCCCTGTTCGTTATATTGGGGTCAAATACATGAAAACAACCATATACTTGGTATCCATTGACTTCTCAGGAGTTAACTTCTAACTGTAATCTGGGAAATCCTTATTTATTCTCTAAGGTTCCTTTAAAGACTCACTTGGGGCTGTAGAGCAGATGATAGGGCAGCAAGTTCAATTATCTACTGTCACTCAAATTCATGGGCTACATGGGGAATTTCTACACAGACCTCTGTGTGCTTATCAAACACAGGAGTAATCTTTCACACAAAGAAATGTGCGATTGGGGCTGGAGTGGTGGCTTAGCGGTTACAGCGCTTGCCTGGCATGCATGAGTAAGTAAGTTCAAATCCCAGCACCATGTATACAACAAAGTGTCAGAGCAACGAAAGCCACATGAAAAACTAAATACAATTGACTCTTTCTCTCATTATCCCTCTCTGTTTAAAAAGTGTGGTCTTCCTGTTTTTTGGGGAGCAGACATCTTTTTTTTTTTTTTTTTTGGTGCTGAGGATTGAACCTGGGGGCATTTTGCCACTGAGCTGCATCCTCAGCCCTTTTTATTTATTTTTTATTTTGAGACAGGGTCTTGCTAAGTTGCAGAGAGTCTTGAGATGCTATATTGCTGAGGCTGGCCTCAATCTTGTGATCCTCTGGTCTCAGTCTCCCCTGTTGCTGGGATTATAGGTGTATGCCACCTTGTCCAACACAGACATCTCTTTGAATGAATTTTCTGTTATCCAGCTTTTGATAGAAAGAGCAATTCACTTTGTCTCACCTCTGTTCTGTGGGAATGCAGGTCAGGAGGCAGTAGGGAGACATGGGGTGGGCCTGGGGCAAACTGGTGAGGATATTTTTCATCTCAAGCGATGTGATCAACCAGGTCTGAATTCCATATCATGCTGGAATGCAGACCTGGTTGGTCACATCTTCTCAAGAAGATTCTTCTGTGGTGTGAAATCTCTACATCTCTTAAGTTGTTGGCCAATTCAAATTTAAAACATTATATTCGCTAAATGATATGTTTAAGAACATAGTTTGTCTCTTGGGTAGCCTCTTAGTGACTGTGGCCTTCAGGGCTACAATACTGTACTGTGTGTGTGCCTGTGGTAGTTGGGTACAGGGAGGTACCGGGAGCATTCAGGAGTATGGTGGGGCTTGGTTTCCTGGGAGTTTACGGTCTTGATTATAGAGAAAAAGCCCTACTTCAGGCAGGGAAGCAGTAAAGAACAAGAGAAAATGGCATTAGCTGTGCAGGATGGTGCAAAAGGAGTCAGACGGTGAACTCGGTTCCCCCAGAGCAGTCAGAGAAGATCCCCAAAGGGACAGGACTTGCACTGGGTCCGGAAGATGGGGGTGGGCTGAGAAGGAACGTACTGGGCAGATTCTTCGTGAGCTCAGAAGTAGTCACGTGCCTGCCATGTACATGTACAGTTTGACTGTTTTCAAAACACTTTTTTAAAGAGAGAATAAATTTTGTCTTTCCGACACTTGGTTGTGTGTGTGATTCTGGGTTTGAACCTGGGTCTTGGCACATGCCAGGCAAACACTCTACCCCTGAGCCACTGCTCCAGCCCCCTTTAAAGCACTTTCCTCAATATCTGTCCTTGATGACAATGCTGGGAGGAGAGGGAACGTGCAGGTAGAGAAACTGCCCACGTGCCAGGGCCTGAGTCTTATGCATGCTCTTCTCAGCATGTGCTGAACAAGGCTGTGAGGCAGATGGTATTAATTCCCATCGTTCAAGTGAGGAATGCAAATTAGCAAGTGACGAGTGGGAGTCAGCCCCAGATCTATCTCCCAAACCCTGCAGCTTCCATTACAAAAACATCCTGGACCACCAAGCCCCAAAAGTCAGACTCAGAATTCGAACCCAGGTCATGAATGGCATTCAGAGACTCTTGAAAATAGGCAAGAACATTAATGCTTTAGCCATTAAAGGGTTTCCCGTAGAGGTCTGAAATGATGATCATGGTGTTTAAGGAAAATTGGTACGATTTTGTTGGAGGAGTTAGATGGGAAATACTGGCTTAGGAGGCTAACGAGAGGGCTTGGTCCAGGGTGGCAACAGAGGGCAGGGCTTGTCACAGGGACACACACTGAAGAGAAATGCTTGTACAAATCACTGGCGTGTTGGTACTTATTGAGATAGGCAGTCCTAGAGTTCTGCTCTGGTAAGCCCTTTAGGCATCTGACTCCATTTTAGAAAAATCCATTTCTGTTTTGCACCCAGTTTTCTCCTTATGTTGTGTTTCACAGTCGGTATGTGGTTTGTGATATATTACCAGTTTTTAAATTGTACCCAGTGGGCCCTTGCCTGAAAGAAAGCACTAACCTTATGGCCCTAATTTTAAAAATGTTGAACTCTGCCCTAGCTTTCCTGGACTTTTCTGTGTTGGTTTCATTTCTAAGAGTGAGGAATAGGAGTTCGCTGGGAATCCCAAAACAAAGATGGGTGTTTTGAAGGTGAAAATGAGAGAAGGGGTTCCCCTTCCCACTCTCACCCTCTTGCACCTGGCTGACTTGCAGAGGGACTTTTTCAGAACTTGGCCATTTGCCAGTGATGAAGGAAAGAAGAGCTCTGGTCACTTTGAGCTCTTTGCTACAAATGCACAAATCTACCATATGCTGGCCCTTTGCCATCTTTTCAATGGAGCAAGCCCTCCTATTGCTCAGAGCAGTGGATGAGATAGGAGCATGAGTTACCTCGCTAGAAGCCAAGGCTTTTTTAAGGGCAGCTTAAGTGAGTCATGTAGCCACTGGTAGATGTGAATAATTGATGAACTAAGTAGCTTTTTAAAAAAATTTATTTTTTTAAAATTATGGTGGATCTGATGCAGTCACACACCCAGGAGGATCTCAAGTTTGAGGCCGTTCTGGACAACATAGTGAGGCCCTGTTTCAAAATAAAAAACTGAAAGGGCTGGGGATGCAGCTCAGTGCTGGAGTGCTAGACTAGCAAGTGCAAGGCTGGGTTCAGTCCCTAGTACAACAGATAGGTAAGTAAGTAAAAGTTATAGTCAAATGCACGTTTCATAACTTAACCATCTTCACAGTTTTTAGGTGCACAGTTCAGTGGCATCAGGTACATTCACATTCTACTGCATCCATCACCATGATAATCTCTAGAACTTTTTCATCTTCCCAAATAGAATCTGGTAGCTATCAAAGACTTCCCATTTTTGTCCTCCCACTAGCCCCTGCAACCACCATTCTGCTTTCTGCTGAGATGAATTTGACTACTAAGAACCTCATAGAAATGAAATCGGACAGCATTTGTCAGTGCCTGGCTTATTCCACTTAGCACAGTGTCTTCAAGGCCTGCCTGTATCGGAGCATGTGTTAGAATTCCTTCCCTTTTTGGGGAGGGGTACTAGGGATTAACTCAGGAGTGTTCTCTTACTGAACTATGTCCCCAGCCCTTTTTATTTTTTTATTTTATTTATTTATTTATTTTAAAGAGGAGGAGGAGACAGAATCAATTTTATTTAGTTTTTCATGTGGCTTTCGTTGCTCCAACACTTCATTTTGTACCTGGTGCTGGGGTTCAAACCCGCATCCTTGCACATGTGAGGCAAGCGCCATAACTGCTGAGCGCTCAAGCCCCTTATTTTTTATCTTGATGTAGGGTCTCATTAAGTTACCCAGGCTGGTCTTGAACTTGCAATCTTTCTTCCTTAGCCTCCGGAGTCACTGGGATTACAGGCGTGTGCCACCACGTCCCATGAGAGTTCCCTTCTTTTTAAAGGCTGATTAATAATCTGTTGACATGGGGCTGGAGTGGTGGCTCAGCTCTTTTGGCGATTGCCTGGCATGCACAAGGACGCAAGTTCGAACCCCAGCACCATGTACACAATGAAGTGTTGGAGCGACGAGGGCCACATGAAAAACTAAATTAAGTTGATTCTCTCTTTCTCTCTCTCACTGTCCCTTTCTGAAAAAAAAAATCTGTTGATATGATATTGACCTGAATGAATTTTTTTTTTTTTAAAGAGAGAGGGACAGTGAGAGAGAGAGAGGGAGAGAGAAAACCAATTCTATGTAGTTTTTCATGTGGCTTCTGTTGCTCTGAAACTTCATTGTGCATGTGGTGCTAGGGTTCGAACTGCATCCTTGAGCTTACCAGGAAAGCAACATAACCACTGAGCCAGCGCTCCAGCCCGACCTGAATGAATTTTAAGGTTTCTTCCAGTGTTGTTGATTTTTTATGAATCTCTGATTTTCCTCTTGTAATCTTATTTTTTTCCATGTCCATAAAATAGGACTGGCATGAATTCTTTAGGGGGAGTTAATTTAAAATTTGTTTATAATATTCTTTTGATGAAAGAGCTATGGTTTTTTGGGGGGGTGTTACCAGGGATTGAACCCATGGACCCAGGGGTACTTAACCACTGAGCCACATCCTCAGCCCATTTTTATTTTTATTTTTTAAATTTTTGAGAGCGAGTCTTGCTAAGTCCTTTGGGCCTCACTAAGTTGTTGAGGCTGGCTTTGAGCTTGCGCTGCTCCTGCCTCAGCCCAGGGTTTACAGGTGTGTGCCACCGCTCCTGGCAAGCTCTATGCTTTAATGACAAGGTACTACTTATTTTCTCTCCGTCTTATTTTTCTGTTTCTTTGTTGTTGTTGTTTGTTTTTGATGTCGGGGCCTTGTGCAGGGAAGCCCTCTGAGCTCCATCCTCAGGCCCGTTAGTTATTATCTGTGAGTGTAGAAGTTTCGAGAGCAGACTGCGGGAGGGGCTGTGATTACTTGGAGTCTTGCCTCTGGGAATCCTTTTGGCTACCCTGTTGTGATCTCAGAATCATGGGGCCAGTCAGTCTCTGGAGTGTCCGTCTCCCTTCCCGTTATTTTCCGGAGGTCCTTGAACTTGGATAGTTAATACAGAGTTGGGAGTCGGTTGTTCACTGTGTAGCTTCATGCGGGACAAGTACCTCAGTTCAGACGTTTAAAACTCACAAACATTCTAGGCAAGGGAGAATTATGATGCCTGAGGAGGAGCTAACCCTAATATTTACCTTTTGAAATTGACAGGTTATTTTAAAGCAGTGAAGGATGTTGGCACAGGGAAGGGAAGACGGGGTCTGGTGCCTGCTGACCCAGTAGTAAAGCTGAGGAGACAAACACGCGCTGGCAGCTTACAGCTGTGCCATGGAATCCTGTTTTCAAGGGTTCTGAAAAGTCTGTTGTTGTCAATTGAGATGAGCTGTAAGGGACCCTTCCTGAGCGGTGAGTGGCGTGGTCCAGGCAAGGTCTTCATAGAGGAGGCTGCCCTTTACCTTGGTGGTATGGATTTTCAGTAGACCTGCGTTTTGAGGTAGTCCCTGCCAATTTTTCCGTCTTTTGCAAAAACCGATTGGGGGTATTTTTCTCTCTTAAAAGTAATATTGGATCATTGTAGAAAATTGGAAAAAATACCAAAAAACAAAAAAATGTGGGAAGAGTCACCTCTAAACCCCCTATCCTAGAAGTAAGCCTTGTCGTTTTCTGTATGTGCACGTACACGTTTTAGCATTTTAGTGTGTATTTTGAGTACGTTTCCATGTAAGAATATGTTCTTCTAAAAGGTGATTTCTAATAGCTTCGTAGTATTCTGCTGTACACATTTACCATAATTCATTTGACAAGTCCCTGTTATGGGACATTGAGGCTAGTTCCACACTTGGCTATAGTAATCAGTGCTGTCATAAACTAGTGTTTATATGCTTTGTCCATTTCTTTGGTTTTTTTTTTTCTTTTTTCTTTCTTAGGGACAGTGAGAGAGACAGAGAAAGAGAGAAACAACTTTATTTAGTTTTTCACATGGCCTTAGTTGCTCCAACAGTCAGTTGTGTACGTGGTGCTGGGGTTTGAACCTGGGTCCTGGTGCTTGCCAGGCAAGCTCCGAAACCGCCGAGCCACCGCTCCAGCCCCTCTTTGGTTGTTCTCTTAGGATAAATTCCTAGAAGGATCGCTGCATCAAAGGTTCCTTATCTCTCTAGGTATCGTGTGCCTGTCGTTTGTTCAGTTCTGACTTTCTTCTTCTTTTTCATCATTTTAATTTTTGGTTTTTCTCTTTTTTAAATAAATTAGTTTTCCTTTCAAGTATTGATTCTGTTGTGTTTTTGTTTCTTTATATTTTTGGGCAGTGCTGTGGATCATACACAGGGCCTAGTGCATGCTCGGCCAACACTCGACCACTGACCTACGGCCCCAGTCCCTGCAGCTGCATTTTTATTATTTTCTGTGTGATACTTCCTCATTTTACTTAGTTCTTTTTGCAAGCATCTTTGTATGTGTGGTACTGGGGATTAAACCCAGGAGCACCCTATCACTGAGCTACATTCCCAGCCTTTTAAAATTTTTTTTACTTTGAAACAAGGTCCTGCCAAGTTGCCCAGGCTGGCCTTGAACTTCGATTCTCTGCCTCAGTCTCCCAAGCATCTGGGATTTGGGTGTGGCCCATTGTGCCCAGCTTGCATCCCCACTCCCCGCAACATTTTGGCCTGCAAACAAGCATACATTTTCCAGACTTTTGTTCTGTTTCCTGTGGTCTGCTCTTTGTATCTTAAATGCAACCTTTTGCTGTTGTGTTGCAGACTGTTTTCTGGCAGCTTTATACTATCCATTGTACATTTGTCCTTGAATGAGGAAAGTTTTGTCCATAGGCAGGGCAAGTGCTTTCTACTTGGTTTTCCTCTCTGTGTTGTTGCCAACAGACTCTCCTTTCAGATCTTGGCTTTGTTAGCGTAAATTTAAATCTCTATTTCAGCTCCTCAGGGAGTGAGGAAGATGCTGTCCTGGGAAGGAATGTCTGTTCTCTTTCTTCTGTTTGTGGGAGCTGCCGAGATGGGGTCAGTTTGTGCTTGGGTTTTTTCTTTGGCCACATCTTCCTGTTTGTCACATCAGGGCAAGCTCTTGCTGCCCACCTGTAGATGCCACATCATTGACCTAGGATCTCCCATCCTGTGCTTTTTAAGTGCTGGTTTCTAGACCCACAGACACTCTTTAAGTGAAATGTGTGTTCCTCCTCTCAGGTTGTTCTGGTCCTCTGCACTTGCCACCCTCCAAACAAGGGGGCTTTAGTAGGGTTCCACCGGGCTTCTATCATTTAACCTCTATAAATGCTGCTGCCACCCCGTGGGGCAACTACAAGTCTGGCTTGGTAGCGCTCTCAAGTCTGACCTCAGCTGTACTCCATATCTAACAGTGGTTGCTCTTCCTTTCTTCATGCCCTATTCCAAGCATAGATCTTCTGCGTTATTATACAGTGATGAGAGGCCAACCCCTAAGCTAGTCTTGCTTTTTTCTGCTGGGTGCAGCATTTTTCTTCCCTTGCTGGCCTGCCACTAAGTGCTGCTCTGGGCTATATGACTTCAAAGCTATTCCCCAAGAAATAGCTGTCCTTAAACTAAAACTAAAATGTGAGACATTCTGAGCTCCTTAATAATAATAATAATAATAATAATAATAATAATAATAATAATAATTATTATTAATAATAAAAAATACCCTGTGAGTCCTCTGCCTTTGACGTGGTTCCTAGTGCTCCCCCGACAGTGTGACCTGTTGTGCACTGCCAGCGCTCGTTCCTTTGATGCCTGTCTCCAGGATACCTCTCAGGAATCTGCACAGAGGAGAGTGAAATTGTCTGGTGTGAGTGTGTTGGGGAGGGCGGCGGGGGGGAGACCCCAGTCACTTTGTGGACATGTTGAGAAGGAAATGAGCTTGAATTTGCAATAACCCTGGGAAAACGTGAGGGAGAGTATTTCAGTCCTCCCTCACTTTTCCCCTCACTCTGCTCCTTCAGTAGTCCTTGTGTAGTGGTCACCACCTCATGATCTTGAGGTTGCTGTCCTTGTTTCCCAGGTTCTTTGGGGCTGGGTTGTGGGTCCATGTTGGAAGTTGATTCCTTCTGTTTGTTTTGGCCATTTTCCTTTTGGAATGCCTGGGCTCTTCTTGTTAGCCATGCCTCTGCCCCATTGTTTTTTTTTTTTCTTTTCTTACACACACACACACACACACACACACACACACACGTGTGCGCGCTCCAACAAAAACAACAACAATTTTTTTTTTATTATAGGGAATTGGAAATACAGGTTGAGTATCCCTTATCCGAAATACTAGGACCAGAAATATTTTAAGTTTCATAGTCTTTTGGATCTTGGAATATTTGCAAGGACTTTACCAGTTTAGCATCCCTAATATGAAAATCCAAAATTCAAAATGCTCCAAAATCTGAAGTTTTACCAGCCCCAGCGAGGAGATACTCATGAAATTTGGGATTTCAGATTTTCAGATTAGGGATGTTCAACTACTCAACCTGTATATACAGAAGTAGACATAATAATGTCATTAGTGCCCATATAATATACTCCCATCCACCTGCAACATGATGAATTCATAACAATTCTTGAGTTGTTTTGTTTTGTTTTGTTTTTGGTACCAAGGATTGAACCTAGAGATGCTTAACCACTGAGCAAGATCCCTAGCCCTTTTATTTTTAATTTGAGATAGGATCTTGTTAAGTTACTTAGGGCCTTACTAAGTTGCTGAGGCTGGCTTTAAACTTGTGATCCTGCCTCAGCCTCCGGAGCTACTGGGATTTATAGGTGTGCACTGCTGCACCCAGTGCAAATCTTGTTTCATCTACACCCTCTCCGATCTTACTTCCTTTCTCATATTTTGAAGCAAATCCCAGATATCAATTCATTTCAACCATAATTAGTTAATATGTATCTATAAAAGGTACACAAGGTAAGGATTTAAAAAAATAACCCCCAAATTATCATATTCCAAAATTTTAATAAGTCCTTACTATCATGAAATATCCAATCGTTGTTCACATATT
Organism: Aplodontia rufa; assembly: GCA_004027875.1. Taxonomy (NCBI): domain Eukaryota; kingdom Metazoa; phylum Chordata; class Mammalia; order Rodentia; family Aplodontiidae; genus Aplodontia; species Aplodontia rufa. Next base: position 82 of record PVKS010015313.1, on the reverse strand, counting down.
CCATCTTTCATTTTTATCCTTTTTTATTGCATATATTAAAGTTGTGCAACATACTTTTTTTTTTGTTTGTTTTCTTTCTGGT
>PVKS010015312.1:26122-46428 GCA_004027875.1 Aplodontia rufa | reverse complement strand
CCACCTACACAACCAAACCCCAGCCCCACATACACAACCAAACCCCAGCCCCACCTACACAACCAAACCCCAGCACCACCTACACAACCAAACCCCAGCACCACCTACACAACCAAACCCCAGCACCACATACACAACCAAGTATCAGAGAACAAAGGACAGTTAGAGAAATAAATAAGATTGAGTCTCTCCTTAAAAAAAAAAAGAAATACAACTAATTGACTTTTTTGTGGAATCAGGGATTGAACCCAGAGGTGCTTAAACCCTGAGCCGCATCCCCAGCCCTTTTTTTTTTAAAATTTTGACAGTGTCTCACCAAACTGCTGAGGCCAGTTTGAGCTTGAGATCCTCCCAGTGACTAACTGATTTTTAATTGATCAAGTTTTCATAAGAGCTCTGGGGAAGGGAAAGCACCGTAAACAATCTGGAGATAGCACAGACGGGAGGAGATTCCAGATTTTGGAAGAAATAATTCAGAGATGCTTGTAAATTGGCCAGCTCCAAGCTCTCAGGGTGGCCTAGATTAGAAAGCTGCCAGGAAACTCCTGATGCTGCTTAAAAGAACGATGTGGGGCTGGAGCGGTGGCTTAGTGGTTACAGTGTTTGCCTGGCATGCATGAGGACAGGGGTTCAAAACCCAGCACCATGTACACAAGTGTCGGAGCAATGAAAGTCAAGTGAAACACTAAATAAAATTGATTCTCTCTTACTCTCTCTCACTGTCTCTGTTAAAAAAGAGAGAGAGAGAGAGCATCGGTCCTGCCCTGGGCCAGGAGCCAGATTCAGCTGGATCTGAAGTGCCAAGCCCTGGGTGTCTCTCTGAACCTTACCAAACCAGCAAAGGGACTGTTTCTATAAAAAGGGAAGAAAGGGAAGGAAATTCCTCACCCTGGAAAGGAAAAGGGTAAAAGGGAAAATTAGATTCTGTTATCCTTCAGGAAGTAGACTCGCTCCTTACATTCTAGAATATTCTCTCTAGGAAGCACTTCTTAAAGGAAGTTAGATTTGAGATTTAAATTAATAAAGCCACTGTTCATAACAAACAAACAGTTCCCTTTAAACCAGGAAGCAATGAAAGCCAAGCAGAATGTGGTTTGAGAGGTGGGGGCGGAGGCGCCACAGTGAGGGGCCCTCGAAGGTCAACACCGTGGACAACCTCATGTTCAACCTGCCCCGACACCCACTCCCCCAAGGCCACAGTCAAAGCCCAGCAGTGCCTGGGGACATGGGCCTAGCAGCTGAAGTTTGCATCCCCATGGTTGCCTGGAAAGCGGCTACTGGCCACCTTGAAACCAAGACATTTCCCTGCCCCTCCTCTCTTCACTCCATCCTGACCGGTCCAGCCTCCAAGGGGTGCTCACATCTTCCTTCAAATATGTCACTGAGCTTCCAGCTGATTCTCACCCTACTTCCTCCCAGAGGACGCTGCCCTTGCTCCTCTTCCTCTAAAGCAGCTTCTCTGTGAATGCCGTCCTCTGAAGACCTTGCCACAGGGCCGAGTGTGAACTCTTCCCAAGGCACACACCAGGCGGCTTGATTTCATGTCACCCCTGGACTGCTTCGTCCTCGCATGCAGATCCACGGACCTGGTGTTGGCTCTGGCCTTCCAAGGAGCAGCCAACAGGGAATTAAACATGCAAGGATTTCATGAGGGGAAACTACCTAGGAGGGAAATGGGGAAGGAACCAGGGAGCCAGGGGAGCCTCAGACCGCAATGCAGTTTGAGGGCCACATGAGCGCTCCAAGAGCTGAAGCCAGCCTTTAGAGGAGCCCTGTCCCTTCCAGGGACAGGCCTGCCAGTGTCCCTGCCAGGCTCGAGCTCTGCCTGAGAATTGCACTATCTCGATGGAAACACCCACGGCTGCAGGACCCAGAGCCATTCAGGACCCTACGGTTGGTCATATGGGAGGCTCTCCCCTGGTCACCACGAACATTCATGAACTCGGGTTGCAGTGACTTCAATAGAAAATCAGGAGTGTGCGTGTATGTGTGTGTGTGTGTGCACACGCATGCACAGGTGCTTGTGTTTACAAACAGCCAGATCCTCCAGCCACATCCACGCCTCAGGGTCCGATCCGACCACAGCCCTCACCCTCTCTGTTCTCCCTTTCAGACCATCCTGGTGGGCGACAGTGGCGTGGGGAAGACATCTCTGCTGGTTCAGTTTGACCAGGGCAAATTCATCCCAGGCTCCTTCTCGGCCACCGTGGGCATTGGATTCACAGTAAGCACTAATTGGCACTGCAGGCTCTGAACGTGGGCTGTGGGGTCCCTATGTGTCACCGTCAGGATGCCAGGCAGAAACAGGTGGGCACTCATGTGGGGCCACTCAAGGAAGCTGCACGAAAATATTTCCCCAAGGTGTGGACAAGTGTGGTGGCCAAAGGTGGGGCAGTGCCCCTGGGTGGTGCGGGGATGGAGGGCACCAGAACCCCGGAACAAGGAGGGCTGCTGGGCAGGCCACCTGGCAGGAGCTGTGTGACCTTCCCTAGAGGGACACAGGGGCTTGTGGGAACCCCCCAAGATGTGGCCAGGGAGACAACTCTCCCTGCCCCCCAGTTCTCTTCCACCCCCGTCTCCTTCTGGGGCTCACCATTGGCTCATGAAAACTAGAGTCAGAAAGCAAAGGGGTGTCATGGTACAGACCACTCTGGCCCGCCCCTGTGGAGAAGGCTCTGGAAAGGCAAAAGAACAGCCAAACCAGAAACAGTCCAAGGTCAGCATTGCCACAGACACCAGGGTTCGGCCCTCTGCCTCTCTCTGGGCACAGCACAGTGGGACAGCTCCGGCTGGGATGTCCTCTCAAGCTCCTCCACCCCTGAGCAGACCTCCAGCACCTGCGTCCTCTCCTCCCGGGCCTTCAGCACCATGCAGCTGTCCTCAAGTTCCTGCAAAGTCCCGAGAGGACCTGGGCCCAGGGTTTCGCTCCCCTCTCACACTGTTGGGCCTCCAGAATCCTAGCGCTCTGGAGACAGGAAGAGCAGATGTCTTCTGGACAGCATGTGTGTTTGCAAGTCTCTCGGATAAACCAGAGCATGGGGTCTTTGAGGTCATACCAGGACTGGGACGCAGCGCACCACACTGGTGGGAAAAGCGAGAGGGAAAACAGAAATTAGGCTTGTTCCTTGGGTCACCTACAGCCAGGCTGCACAGGCGACTGTCCAGGTGAATGGTAAGGGAGAGCTGGCCTGGAATCTGTCCTGAAACAGTAGCACCCAGGGCGCTACCAAGCCTGGGAACAAGGCAGGTTGGGTAGAGCAGGGCTGAGTCCCAGGAGGCCAAGGCTGCCATGGCAATCCCAGCAGCCTTGGACCAGGCTGCCAGGAGGTAAACCGGATGTCCTGACGCCAGCGCATGCTCCATCCACACCCACGATCACACCCACATCTCACCCTTCCTTCTGCCTGTCCAGGAGGGCAGAGAGTGGGCAGATGTGGATCTGGGTCTGCACACTCATTCACACTCAGACCACAGGGTAAGATCTCTGAGTTTTGCCATTAGTCTGATAAGAAAAGTGAAGCAGATAAAATGCGTGTGGTCAGGCTGAGCGACCAAAGTGGCCTGAGCCAGGACGGGCAGGGCTCTTCCTCTCTCCTGCAGGAGGGGCTTCCAGACCCTCATTATCCACGTGGCACCAGCCAGCACCCAGACAGGTGGCTCCTCACACAGAGGTCCTGAACCTGGGACACCTGCATCAAGGGCATGACCTGGAGCCACAGGAACACAGAGAGGGTACCTGAGCCCAGGGGATCCCCCACTGGTGATGGCAGGGAAGGCAACAGCCTGTGACAGAAACCACACAGAGGACGCATGAGGGGGCCCAACCACAGCTCCCAATTGCATACAAACAGCTCCAGCTCTGACTGGAGCTCTGTCCAGTGCTTGTGTCTCTCCATTCCTTCCCTCTACTCAGAACAGCTGGATCTTTCCACATCCTGCTGTGCACGGAGGCTTGGGTGCTTTGGGGTCTCCTTCAAATACCAGTGGCCTGATGTCCCTGGAGAGTCAGGCTATAAGGCCCCTGGTTGCCAATCTGTCATTCACACAGAGATTTTCAATGCCACACAGAGTTGGCAAATCATAAATGCCCAGTGCCTGGGCCTGGCTAAACCCGGAACCCCGATGTGACTGAGGCAGAGGGCACAGCAAGCTCCCAGTCGCCCAACTAAGCCATTCACACAGAGATTTTCAATGCCACACAGAGTTGGCAAATCATAAATGCCCAGTGCCTGGGCCTGGCTAAACCCGGAACCCCGATGTGACTGAGGCAGAGGGCACAGCAAGCTCCCAGTCGCCCAACTAAGGGGACTGAGTGCCGCCTGGGTGACAGGGGAGGGATATGGGGCAAAGAGGAGAGTAGAGTGACCAACTGGGACATGCTCTCACCCCAGAAGCTATCAGGCCCATTGCCTTCTGGAGGTGGAGTCTGTGCAAGTCTGGCGCAGACCCCTCTCAAATCCAGGTCTTCCGCGAAGCCCCCATCACCAACCGCGCCGACCGAGCTCGCTGCAGAACCCTGCTAAGGGGTCTACTGGAGAGTGGATGTCCACCATCTCCTGTCCCACCCCAGGTCAGCTTGCTCTTGTTATTTCTCCAACCTCTCCAATCTTGCCTAAACACTGCTGCAAATTCACCTTCCAAAAGCCTTGCTCTGCTCATGCCTGCCTGAGCAGGGTTTCGCTTCCAAATAATTCTACATCCTTCACTGCTGGTGCAGGTATGGCAGAGTTTAGGTCAGCAGTCTTCAAACACTCGCTTAATGTACTTAACAACCTCGGGGTGTCTGAGGGGCATACTCCAAGCCCACACACACACACACGCTGCTTCAGCACAACCAGGCTGGGCACCCGGAGCCAGCTTTCTGACATGCACCTGGGGGCTCTGGTCAGGTGTCCCATGTGCCACCATCTGCAGAACCTGAGTCCAGGCCTTGTCCCCCCAGTCTCTGCCCTAGCTAGTCTCCTCGCACATCCCAGCCCTGCCCCTGCTGGGCTGCACAGCTCCCCAGCACTGGAGTTTCTTCTGTCACCCACAAAGCCTCCCCAGATGACCTTGGCTGATCACAGGGGCCACCTCTCAACGTGCAAGAGAGATTCATTCCTGTGCCACTGGTGCCTCATTTCCCAGGAAGGCTGTGTGACAGTGTGGGGGTGACCGGTGGCACAGGAGGGCAGGAGTGGTGTATATGTATTTCAGATCTGGGGGTGATGACAGGAGTTGAGGACAACTTGTGGGGTATTTTATTTGCAGGTGATTTGAGCACATCCTCAGGATGTGAGGTGGGGGTCAGTTTGAAGGGCGTGTTTTGTGGTGATGGGTGTGTGTGTTGATGGCGTGATAGGAGCCGTGCTCCTGTTTGCAACGTGGTGACCAGTGTGTGCATGTCTGGGTGAAGAGGTACATGTGTGGGGAGAGATGAGGTGTGAGTGTGTAAGAGAGACATTGTGTGCTTGTGCTACAACATGAGGGTTGTGTGCTAGCACAAACCGTGTGTTTATGGAATGATACAAGACGTGCACGCATGTGTGTGGTGTGTGTGGTGGGTGCATGCTTGGTGTGAAGCATGTGAGTTTGCAGTATGAGGTGAGGGGCGTGTATTTGTGGTGTTTGTGAGGGGTGTGTATTGGGAGATCCAGGCTGCTGGGTGCATACACAGGATCAGAGTGTGCAGAAGAGACTTAGGTGTTGTGCTCTAGATCAACCCCTTCCTGAAGGCCATCTAAAGAGCCCCTGCCCTTTAGTGAGTGGCTTTTCTGCACTGCCCACTCTGAACATCTCCGACCACTCCCACTTCTGACCCATCCAAGGCTGCCCCTGAGCAGGACGTTACAGCTCTCCCAGGGAACAGTGTGCAGCTCACTTCTCATGTTATTCCGCCCACATGCTGCAGAGCCCAGGGGAGAGCCCGCCACACCTCTGCCTGTGTTCCTGACTCGTTGCCATGGTGTGATTAGCCCACCTGAACTAGCGCAGTGATGGACTTTGTCTCTCTGCTGTTTCTGGACATCACAAAATATCCAACCCTCTCCATTCCAATCCCACCACAGATAAAGAGGGCCTTGGTGGAACCTTCAATGCAAACCATGGCAGGAAGCTGAAGTCCAAAATCAAGATGTTCACAGGGCCAGGCTCCCTCTGAATCCTTGAGGGAAGTCTCCTTCTTGCCTCTCCCCAGCTCCTGCTTGGCATTCCTTGGCATTCCTCAGCATAAACCGCGGGGAGCCATCAGGGAGAGTCCAGGTGCTGCTGCCATCTTTACAGGGCTGTCTTTCCCGCTCTGTCTCTCTTCTTCTGTCCTGATGACACCAGTCATATTGGATTAGGGCCCAACCTGCTCCAGCATGACAACATCTTAACTACTGGCATCAGTGATGATCCTGTTTCCAAATGAGGTTACATTTGGGGTGCTGGGGTTTAGTACTTCAGTACATCTTTGGGGTAACACGATGCAACCCACAACAGCAGGGCAAGGTGAGCAAGGGGCAAGCTACTTCCCCTCTCTCCTTCCCCCTGGGTCCTCAGCCCTTGCAGGGCTCCTGTGTGTACCCTCTGGAGTCCTGGAGCCCATGGCATCTCACAGACTGGGGCCTTATTTGCAGCATGAACTTCTGGCACACAAGCAACAACAGCAGCACGGGGGGAGGGGGAGGCTGGGCAGCTTCTATGCTCCACGGATGTCCCCCTATTGAGTCCCACAGAAGAGGTTGCATCCCACCCACCTGCACTAGGAGTGGTCAAGCTCCTTGCTCTATACAGGATCACCTCTGTCCTCACTCAGGGTTCTTCTCCATATCATAACTCCAGCAGATGCCAAACACCACAAGCTGGTGTGGACACAATAGGTGCCCACAAGGTCTGCCCCGTGCCCCAGACCCCCCACACCTACCTTAGAAAGTGCAGGTGCTCCCTCCTTTTGTAATGCATACACCCTGTTCCCTGGAATAGAACGTTGAGATGAAGGAAATAGAAAGGGTGCCCCCCCCCAGTCACAAGTCTCTGAACTCCACTACGGATAAACTCTGCTGCGGGAAACCCCGAACCTACTATCTCTGCGTTACCGGGATCTAGCTGCAGGGTTCCTGGGATGTACTAGAAATTGTGCTCAAGATGACCAATTTCCTAGTGAACCTTTTGGTTACTCCATGCCAGGTTCCAAGCCCCCACACGAGTAAGGCCAGCTCTGTCCTCAGGAACCCCAGCTGGGAGGGTGCGCTGCAAAGACCATCTGCAACGCTCTGGTGGGACATTCTGGGCTTGGCATAACGAAGCAGGAGGAAATGAGAGGTGGTCATACTAACCAGGGCGGGGAGACCCTGCAGCGCCAAAGTGTCCAAGGTGAACATCAGTCGGGAAACAAAAACGTGTTCAGATGAGTCGGGGCTGGCGCGCGATAGCAAAAGCGAAACTGCTTGGCTCTGTCTGCAGAACGCACGCCGCGTGTCAAACGCCATAGCGCTCCGCCCAGGGGCCTCCCCAGCCTCGGCGCCCGCGGCCAGCTGTGGCCCACCATCTGGCCGGAGCTCGGGCGCCACCTGCCGCCCGCACCGAGCACAACAGCGAGAACCCCGGCGCGGGTCCGCGAGCTCGGGAGAGACCCGATCTCCGCAGCAGTCTCCACCGCGGGCTCCGCGTAGGGAACCTAAGCCCGCGGCTGGGGGACTGGTCGAGGGGCTGGACTTGGACACTGCGCTAAGAGCACGACAGGGGGCCTGCCTACCCCTCAGTGCGGACCCTGCAGTCCTGCACGTCCTGCCGCGCAGCCAGCTGCGGACTAGCCTCGTCTAAGGGATTGCGGGACGGAGGGAGGAGCCTGGAGGGGTCCCGGCGGGGCGAGGAAGGAGTGGGTGGAGCCCGGGGCGGGGCGGCTCCGCGCTCACCCTCGCGGCGGGCCAGCCCCTGCTCACCTCTTGTCAGGAGACATGACCGGCACGCCTGGCGCCGCTGCCTCCGGGGATGCCGAAGCCCCCGAGCACTCCCCGCCCTGCAGTCCGAGCTACGATCTCACCGGCAAGGTGGGTGGGCGCTGCGTCCAGCGCTAGGGACTCCTGTACCGACTCTGAAGGACACCCCTCCCGCGCCCTTTGCGGTGAGACCTTGTCCCTCCCCGCCCACACCCCTTTCTGACTGTATCTGGATTGGATTCAGATAGGGATTGGAAACCCAGCCTGAATCCAGCTGAGGTAGCTGGGTCCCCCAGAGGAGGGAGGAAGGGTCAGGACACAGCCCTGGGCCCATCTCAGCCTCTAGGGATCTGGGCTGGTGGGCCGGCGCCAGCAAGGAAGATAGAAGGACAGAAAGACTCCCAGCCCCACGGACTCCAACCCAATTTTCTTCTGCCACACTTTGACCAGTGCGAGCCTCACAACACCTATGCCTCTTGGTGAGGGTTAAGTGCGCCTTCCTCCTAGGAAGTGCTAGGAAGTGGGGACCTCTGGAAAGGACCTCTGCTGGCAGCTAGGCAACTCATGGTTAAAGCCCTTTTCCAGCTTCAAGGCCTTAAGCTTGAAGCTCTTTAGGCCCCCAGCCTGCAGCCCCCAAGTGCTAGCCCTTCTCATCCCAGGCTCCAAGCATCTCATTCCTCCTTCCTGCACCCCCGACCTGCGACAGCCTCAGACAGTTCTCAGGGGTACATTCCCTCCACAGGGGTGCCCTGGAAAGCAGGTGGGGTCCGTGTGAGCCTTGGCCTGCTCACCTCCATCTGTGCCCTTGGAATGAGCAGGTATCAAGAACTTTGAAAGAGACGCTGAGCAGGGCCCAGAGCGTGCTCTTTTCCTCTGTAGGGTTGGGGAGAGGAGAGATAGCCTTGTTGGATCGTGCTATGAGTGCTTCAAGGGTTCCTGCCTCTGTGTCCTGGTCCCTCCCCCACACCCGGGCTCACTCTCACTAAGGCCCCCACCCCAGGGTTTCAAGGGAAGCCACTCTGCCAGCCACCCACCCAGAGCCGTTGAGATAGGCGTCCTGTGTGGGTTGTGGCAGGAAATGGGCTCCTTGGAGGGAGGGGGGCTGCTGATGGCCAGCTCCCAGACTGATGTGGACCTCCAGCTGGCCTATTTGCTTAGGAGGTGGGAGGCTGCAGCTGTTTATGTTTGCGGGACTTGCCTGGCTGGGTAGCCATTTGCTCAAGGCAGCCGTGAACTGTAAAGTACACAGGCACCGGTGGCCCTCCCTCCCTCCCTCACTCCTTCATCCTCTGGGGCTGACCCAGAGGGCCCCCATCCGCTCCCATCTGTCCCCTGGCCAGGCAGCATCTGCAAGAGAGTTGGCCCCCAACTGTCCCAGGCCTGTCTCAGAGGCCTGAGCCCAGGACAGGCTAGCAGGAGCTTCTTGGACCAGATTAGGAGGGATGGTGACCTCAGGCAGACAGTAGCCACCCCTGGGCTGCTCTTTCCTGAGACCTATATAGTTCACACCATTATTATTGGCCTAGCTATTGACAGACTCTAGAAAGTCCTCAAAGAAATGATTCCTTCTTCTCATCCTACCTACTGGGGAGATCATGCCACAGAAAGGTTGAAGAACCTTCCCAAAGTCATTCTCAGGCCATTTACAAGCCAGAACCCTCGCCTTATCACCTTTTCTTCAGTACCCAGTCTTGCTACCAAAATTAGCTAATCCCAATACTCCATCCATGGCAGGAAAGCTTTGGGCTCCACTGTAAGTTCAGAGCCTCAACAATCATCCAGACCTAGTCCCTGTTCAACGCATGAAACAGTCTAACCAGACAGTTGGGAACATTCCAGCATTAAGTCTAGCCTTCCATTGTCCCAGATCGGCAATGACTGGGCAAAGGGTTCCCCTCCATCATTCCTGCATGTCCCCTGGAGAAGATGAGAAGAGACTGATGAACAAAAAAGAGGAGGTGCACACCCCACCCCCTCTCCCTCCCTGGAGCTCCTGCCCTCCTCACCTTCAGTGACCCAGGCACATCAATTTGCAGCCATTTGTCCCACTTGGGAGGTTTCTGCTGAAAAAACTTCAGACTAACTGTCTCCTGTCTCAGTATAAATTCCAGCCTTCTCTAATTCATGCAAGCCTTTTATACACATAAACCCTCATTAGAAGCTTCCAGATTAATGCTGTGACCCACAAAGAAACCCAAACAACAGTAATTTTAGAATACATCTGTACCAGTGACAGTGCCCTGCCCCCATCAGGTCTTGATAAGCTCCCTTGGGTGAGACTCCTGTCCTGAATATTAACACTTTCCTTCCTGGCCTTGTGGCCCTGCCCATACTCATGCACCTGAGTGGCAGGTGCTCCTACACCTGCTTGTTGCTGCAGGTCAAATGCAACAAGTCTAGACCATGCGAATATGAGATTTCTGGCCCCCCAACACATTTGGGGGACTCAACTTGTGCTTCCAAGATATCAGATAGGGCTAGAGCGCCAGAAGAGGCCAAGCCACAGAGCATGGAAAGGAGAGGCAGGGCGCAGCAGCAGCAGCAGACTTTCCAGAAGCAGGTGCCCCTCTACGCGGCCCACCTTCCCTGGCCCCCTCCCCTCTACTGGTCCTTCTTCCAGGGCATCTCTCTCTGGAATCCGCTGAGCGCCCTACAAGCGCACATTAACAGCCTCTGCCCCCATCTCCTAGGTGATGCTTCTGGGAGACTCAGGTGTCGGCAAAACCTGTTTCCTGATCCAATTCAGAGATGGGGCCTTCCTGTCCGGGACCTTCATTGCCACGGTCGGCATAGACTTCAGGGTGAGGTGGCTGCAGGCTCTTCCTCCAAGCAGTGAGCTGCAGGCTGTGGCTCAGGCTCTGGGCTGTCCTCTCCCTGACCTCCCTGGCCCCCCAGGAGTCCTGTGGCTCTCTGCGTGGTGGGCAACATGTTGTGGCTGGATAAGAGGAGTCTGGGCAGGTTAATGCTTTGCCCACCTACAGGACTTCAGAAACAAGACTGAGACTTGCTTTTTCTTCTGACCCACTCCATGGAATAAGCTGTTTCTTGGCCCTGAAGGCCCCTTTCTGTTACCATCTGAGCTGAGCTCCTTGGCAAAGCCTCTAACGTTAGTCTCTCTCTCTCTCTCTATCTCTCTCTCTCTCAAGTTCTCAGGAAGCACTAGGCTTAGGTGCTGGGCTGCTTGTGTGGAGCGACAGCAGCTCCCCAGGGTCCCTCCCTCTTCCTTCTTGACTCCCTCTTTACAAATCTGCATTGGGGCTGTTGAGCACCACACACCCAGAGAGTCCAAGAGAGGAAGGGTCTAACCTTGGCAAGAGGGGCCACCTGGGAGTTTTGTGCCTCTTCCCAGTATTGAAGCAGCATTGAGAGAACTATGGCCAGGTACGGTGCTGGACACCTATAATCCCAGTGACTCGGGAGGCTGAGGCAGGAGGATCACAAGTTGGAGGCCAGAGATAGCAATTTAGCAAGGCCCTAAGCAACTTACCAAGACCCTGTCTCAAAATAAAAAATAAAAAGGGATGGGGATGTGGCTCAGTAGTTAAGCACCTCTAGATTCAATCCCCGGAACAACAACAATAAAAAATAAAAATAAAATTAAAAAACAGAGAACTCTGGGTAGCTAGAGGGAAGATGGCCCTGTAGGTCTAGCCTCTGAGGGCCCCAGGTACTGGTAGACACCTCACAGTCCTGAGGCTGAGCCTTGGGTCCCTCACCCTGTGCTGTACCCTGGAGAGAGCCAGGCAGGTTCTCAGGCTCCCCTTGCCCTGCATAGCTATGAGAAGAGAGTCCCCAAAGAGGGGACTCCACAGTAGAGGTGTCTGGGGACAGGGTCCCTGCTGCTCTGATGAGATCTGGCTGAAGACACCTTGGGGGCCCATCACACTGCCTGTAGACCTGGAGAGGGACCGGGACAGAATATTGGTAGAGCTCAGAAAGCAGCCTTTCCTGTCCCCTCTACCCTCTGCCCTTTTCTCTTCCAGAACAAGGTGGTGACCGTGGATGGTGTGCGGGTGAAGCTGCAGGTGAGCCAGGCTGGGATGAGGGAGGGAGCCTAGAGGCCCTTGCCCTTGCTCTTCACCCTGAACCACAGGAGGCCTGCAGCCCTGCCCTCAGCCTGGGGTAATTTCCTGTGAGGCCCACGAGAGGAAATGGCTTTTGTTTGTTTGATGTCTGCAGAAAAAGCTGTTCCCAGGCCCCCTCTCCTCTATCACAGGCAGCTCAAAATGTCTTCAGATGAGCTTAGCCTCCCTCCCCCGGCTCCTCCCCAGCTTCCTGGGCTTTGGCTGCTCTAGGAAGTTGGACTCCCCAACAGCTGGGCTGCGCAAAAGGAGACAGCCCTGGATAGGTTTGAGAAGCCAACACCTACCAGTGTCCAGGATGTCGCAGATGCTTAGGAGCCCATGAGAACCTACAAAAGGAGACAGCTGCCTCTTCCCAGACAGCTCTCATGCCACAGCGTGCACCCTCCAGCTGGTAGGCCCTGTGCCCTGCCTCCTTCTGACCTTTTCTCCACCCTTTCTTAGATCTGGGACACTGCAGGGCAGGAGCGATTCCGCAGCGTCACCCATGCTTACTACAGAGATGCCCAGGGTAAGTCCCAGGGCCCTCCACTCCTTCCCCAGCCCCTCCGTAGCAACCGTGCTGCTGTCCTGAGTCCCCTCTGTCCTCTCTCTGTCCCTCTCTAGCTTTGCTCCTGCTGTATGACATCACCAACAAGTCTTCCTTCGACAACATCAGGGTAGGTCCTCCCTTCCCCAGGTGCCCCACCCTCCCACCCATATGGGGCCAAGGCAGGGCCCATGCAGGCCAGAACTGCTTCCTGTTCTGTGGGAACAGGGCACGCCTTGGAATCCTGCTGCCTTCCAAGAAATACCTCACTGTGACTGGGCATTTGATTGTCATGTGGGCATCGAGAGCAAGCAGGTTATTGTGCCCCATGTCACTGCATGGCCCTGACCATGATTCATGAGTGTGTTCATGGCAAAGTGTTCAGAACAGTCCCAGCTCCACCCTGGACAATTATCTACAGAGATCCAGGGGAAAACCCAACCAGAAATGTTTCACATACATTCTGCCCAAGGTGCAACTCAAGCAGACAGGGAGGCTGTGACCTCACAACCATAACATTACAAGCAGAGACAAAGATGGGTGCATACAAGCATTGACTCCGTGCATAATGCCATACAGGTTTCAAGTGCTCCCTGACCTCAAGGGCAGTGCACTGACAAGCAAACTGGGGGAATTAGACATAAAGATATTTAAAAAGCTGGAAAATCCAGGGCACTCCTCCAACCCCATGCTCACGGCAGACATCACTAATCAATCGCAGTATTTGCATGTATGCACGTACATTCACATGCTAGGCATTGAACCCAGGGCCTCAAACGTGCCAGGCAAGTGCTCTGCCACTGAGCTATACTCCCAGTCCCTCAATCACCGTTCTTTGATTGCTGAGCTCATATGTGGACTTAGAATCCTTATCAGGGAACTCATGAAGGAGAATGGCCTAGGCCTCAGCCTTGGCCTGGCTCAGCTCACCCTCTCCCACAGGCCTGGCTCACAGAGATTCATGAGTATGCCCAGAGGGATGTGGTGATTATGCTGCTAGGCAACAAGGTGAGTGGCTCTAGGGCAGGGTCAGCCCACCCTTCCCCTCCTCTCCCACTGCCTCAGTGTTAGCCCTACTGCGGCTTATGGCCACCCAGGGAGAAGTCCTTCCAGCAAAGAACATTCCGGTATCCCCTTCAGGGGTTAGATTTGTCTGGCAGCTTCTGCCTAGCCCATCTTCCCTATTACACTTCAGAAACGACCCCTCCAGAGATTCAGGGTTGCCTAGCTGCCAATCCCATTAGATCAGAGAGCAGAGTCAGGGGTCAGGGGCCAAGGCTACAAAAGGTTATCCCCAAGTGATGTCACCACCACACCCTTTGCCAAGGAGAGCTACCCACCTCCCTGATCCAGGGGTGAGATCCCTGGGCAGAGAGCAGGGTGTAACCTTTCACAGGGCAGAAACCCTGGCCTCAGGCCAGTCACACTTTCCTGCGATCCCTCTGATCACCAGTAGAGGGCGGGCAATGCCTGCTCCTGGGGCAAAAGATGGGCCAGCTGGGGTCAAGGCCACCTTCCCCAGAGTGACCCACATGGGCTTGACAGGCGGATGTGAGCAGTGAAAGGGTGATACGCTCGGAGGACGGAGAGACCCTGGCCAGGGTAAGTGACTGCTGGAGGGGTGAGGGAATGGCGGAAGCAGCCAGAGGCTGGCGCTGAAGACACTTTCTCCCCGGCAGGAGTATGGTGTTCCCTTCATGGAGACCAGCGCCAAGACCGGCATGAATGTGGAGTTAGCCTTTCTGGCTATTGCCAAGTGAGAGCTGAGCAGGGAAGGGAACTGAGTAGGGCAGAGTGGCACCATCCGGGAAACCAGTACTGCCAAGCCCCTGGGCCCACCTGCATTCTGCATTTTGAGCTCCATTCGCTCCTGGCCAGAATGGGGTGGGGAAGAGCTGGGCTTTGCACTCCCAGTCCAGCCTGCCCCTTGCCTCCTCCTCTTCCAGGGAGCTGAAGTACCGTGCGGGGCGGCAGGCCAACGAGCCCAGCTTCCAGATCCGAGACTACGTGGAGTCCCAGAAGAAGCGTTCCGGCTGCTGCTCCTTTGTGTGAAGCCTAAGGGGCTAAGAGGAGGCCCTGGAAGCCTGGGAGATGCAGCCATCTCCCCCTGACTGGTTTATTCTGGGCGGCTGAGTCAGTGGGGAGAGTTGGGGGCCCAATGCACTGCCCCTTCCCATGAGGTAGCAGCACACCAGTCCCAGCCCAGCTCCTACAGCTTCCCTGCATCTGGGGGGAGGGCAAAGTGCTTATGATATATAATTTAATGCTAAAAAAAAAAAAAAAGTACCAGGGTTTCCAGAAAACCAAGAAAGGGAACTGTTGGCCCTTTTGCCTTCTTAGACTTAGAACTAGGACCTAAGAGGTTGGGTCTTCCTCCTAGCAATGACAGGGTGGTACTCCAGCTCAGCACTTCTGGAGTCCGAGGGTAAGTAGTGACCACTTCTCCACTCTCACTTCAGCTAGAGGAAGCCTGAGCAGACCCCAGCCTTCACTTTCTCCAGCTCCCCAGGAAACAGGCTTTCCCAATAAGTCAGACTCCTGTGCTGGGAGCTGGACCAAAGACTCAGGGAAGATAAGAGTTGTGGAGAGTAGGAGGGGCCCAGCAGGAGACAGGAGTAGCAGAGACTAGGTAGGGTTTGTCTGTTCGGCTACCTCTGGCTTTCCTGACCCCACTTCTAGATGTGCCCCTTTTCCTCCAGCACACAAGCACATTGGAGCACCTGGAAACATTGGTTTCTGTTCTCTGGACCTCAGATCCTAGGGGAGCTCCTCCCCCTGAATCCCTGCCTTGTCAGCTTCTGACTGTGCCCCTAAACTCCTGAAGCCAGAGCCAGGCAGTCTCGATCCTTTGGCAGATTCAGCCCTGATGCTCCTTCTTTAAGCAGCTATGTAGTGCCTAGCTCAATTGGGTTAAGCCAGATAAAGAGAACTCTCTGGCTCCTGGAGCAGGTGGGAGACAGAATTGAGCAAACCTCCCCCAGGTCTATCTCCCTAATCCCAACCTGACCACCATGCCCTTTTCTTGAACTTGTTGGACAGTCACCAGGGCCCAAACTGCTTTATTTCCCCTCCTACTGTGTGGGGGTAGGGAGTAGGAGGTTCCATTTCTGGATGAACCCATGTAACGTGTGCAAAACAAGGTCATGTGGGTAAGCCTGGGGTGGGCAGAGGGGCAGCTAGGAGTTCGGGTAGGTCCAAGGTTACACATTTCCCAAAGCCCGACCCCAGCCCTGGGAGGTGACCAGGAAATATGCAGGTCATGACCTAGAGTAGGCACTTTTCCCTCTGCTCTGCAGGCCAGGAGCGGGGGAGGGGTAAAAGAAGTACACATTGCACATTTCTGAGCTTACTGCATTTGCTTTCAAGGCAGAAATCTTGCTCTCTGAGCAGTCAGTGACTCCAGCTTGGACTGATAAGGAAGCTCTCAATGGCCTCTCCCAGGAGGATCAGGGAGGAGCCTGACCTCCCAGGTCTCTTCTGAGGCCCATGGCAGGTTGCAAGAGAGCCAATCACAAAGACAGCTCCAGTCCTCTAGCATTTGTGTTTTTCCGAATTAAACTACAGTATTTTGGAAAGTACACCTGTCCACTGTTTGTTTGAGGTGGACATGGGAGGTGGGACCATGTGGAAAAGATTGCTAATAATCTATGTCAGGGAAACTGTCCCTGTCGAAATCATTCGATTCTCATCCTTCAGTGTTCTCAGAGTCGCCCCAGCTTCTGTGACCAGCCTCCATCTGGCAAGAGGGAGCTGGAAGGCTTATCTTACAGTCATAGTCATTTTTCTTTCTCTTGAAAAAAATCAGGGCTCCTTTCCCTGTGGAGTGTACCCTGAGATTGATTACCTGTCTGTGCTGGCTCACCCCACCCCACTCCCTGGCCAAATACTGACTCCATTGCCCTAGGTGGCCTCAGGCTCTCCAAAGGATCTGAGCAGGGATCTGAGCCGCACCCCTAGTCGCAAATCCTGGGACATTGTTATTCAAACAGCTCTGTTGTGTCGGAGGAGGACGGGCCTGTCCAGTTCTTAGTCCTCACTGCCCCAGTGCAGGGGCGGTTTCCCGGGCAACTGATGGCCCCCCCTCCATCCCAGCGCTACAATAGGCTTAGGCTAAAGGCTATTACAACATGAGGGTCCTTAACCCGGGCTAGCTCTCCTCAACCCTCGCCAAAGGGGCAAAGCAGAAGAACGCAGCCTTCAGGCTCCTCAGTACCTGGAACTCTCTGGGCCAGGAGCCCCGCCCCTGCAGCCCGCCCAACTCTGGCACTTGGTAACAAACAGTTCCACTTCCTGAGCCCTCATTCTTCGCCCGCCGCGGGGCGCCGCGCCGAGCGCAGGCCCCGCCCACGACCCTTCCCATTGGCCGGCGTCGTTCACCCGGCCCAAGCGCCCCCGGTCGTGGCCTCTGATTGGCCCGAGGGAGCCCACACCCTCGGCGCTGCCCGGGCCCTGTACTAGGTGCGGGGCGGGTTCCGCAGCGCTCAGACGCCGCGCGGGGCCGGGATTGGTCGGCATTCCCTTGTTGGTTCCTCGGTTCCTCGCCGTTCGCAGTCGGGGTTCCCTGGACACCTGCGCACTCCGCCCGTCGGGCAGCGCGGGGATTCTCAGAGGCTCTCTCGCCTCCCGGTTCACAGGGCCGGGAGAAAGGCTGGGCGGTCGCGTCTCCGGCCCCCGACGGAACCCCACTTGTCGCCTCTGAACAGTCACAGGACGAGATGAGCGCGGACGCGGCAGCCGGGGCGCCCGTGCCCCGGCTCTGCTGCCTGGAGAAGGGTCCGAACGGCTACGGCTTCCACCTGCACGGGGAGAAGGGCAAGGTGGGCCAGTTTATCCGGCTGGTGGAGCCCCTCTCGCCGGCCGAGAAGGCGGGGCTCCTGGCCGGGGACCGGCTGGTGGAGGTGAACGGCGAGAATGTGGAGAAGGAAACCCACCAGCAGGTGGTGACCCGCATCCGCGCCTCTCTCAACACGGTGCGCCTGCTGGTGGTCGACCCCGAGACGGACGAGCAGCTGAAGAAACTCGGCGTCCAGGTCGGGCCGGAGCTGCTGCGCGCCCAGGAAGGGCCGGGTCCGGCTGAGTCGCCGGCCGCCACCGGGGGACAGGGTACTAGAGGCGAGAATGAGCCGCGTGAGGCCGAGAAGAGCCATCCAGAGAGGGTAAGTGCGCGCCCAAGCTGGGATCTAGAGGAGGCGGGGAGGATCGGGACGAGATCTAGGCACCCCGGACGTCCAACCCTTCTAAAACTTTAACCGCGAGAGGGAGACTGCTTCCGCCCGCCGACCCGGCGCCCTCCCTGTTCCTGGGCAGGCTTGGGGCTGCGGCTCGAGACTCCATGCGCCTACCCAGACTGACCTGGAAATCTGAGCTCCTTTGCCGCCTGCCCCTTTCATTGCCCCCTTGCCCGTTGGAAAGGGCGGCGCAACGGAGCTTAGTCTCCTTTTCCTGGGCTCCTGTCCCTCGGAACCCCAAACCTGCCCTTTCCTGAGGCCCTTCCCTGGGCCACCCCAGCCTGCAGCTGGGCCGGGAGGAAGGCCTCTCTGCCCTAGATGCGCCAGCTTTCGCCATGGCCCCTGTGGGTGGTAACTGAAGCTAGGGGGAAGGCGAGTACGTCCCGACTCCAAAAGCTGGAGGAATAACAATCCCCTTTCTGTGCAGAGCCCCTGGTATGGGGAAGAGCCTCTCGGAGCCTCTCCCACACCTTCCCGCTTCCACTCAGCCCCATGCTGTGTGTACCATTGATTTCACCCGGGCTGGTCTTCTACTTCCCAAAGTCCTGTGTGACTTCTAAGAAAGAGAGAAAGCCCCAGCTTCTCAGGACCCAATGTATGGGGGTGGGGTGCAGGGAGGAGGCACAGAGGCCTCTTGAGGGTGGTGGCTCTGCCACCCAGGAGGATTTATGAGTCTTAGGAATGTGAGGAGTAAGCTAGCTCTCAGGGAGCAGGAGGGAGGACCTTGGAGGAGGAGAAAGACGATGGGGGAGGGAGCAGGCACTCTGCCAGGCGCAGCCCTGCCAGCAGAGCTCACCGTGAGCAGGTGGTCTCCCCCTGACATTGTCACTGCTAACTCCAATGCTGGGACAGCAGGCAGGCTGGTTGCGTTTGGCCTGTTTGGCCTTTCCCAAAGGATCCCAGTTTGGATCAGCTGCAGGAGGGGCAGCTGGCAAAACAGGAGCTGTTGTGCTGAGTCTCCTGTCCCCAGAGAGCAGGGGGGTGGGGCTGAGGGTGCAGACTGTGGGATCCTGGCCTCTCTACCTGAGCATGTGGCAGGGGTGTCTCTGGAGCCAGCAGGAGGAGCCTTCTTGACAGAGAAAGGGCACAGTTCAGCATTAAGGTAGAAGGTGGAGCCTGAGAGAGGATCAACTGGTTTGGTGGAAGTGAGGTCACCAGGAGCCCTGTCCAGCCAGAGCTGGGTGCTGGGAATGCCAGGACACCAAGCTCCCACTTCCTGCCACTGCCAAGCTGGCATTGGCAAAGGGTAGAGGAGACGCTGGTGTACCTCTGACAGGGAGTTGACATCAGGGAGTTGGAACCAAAGACCTCTGTTCCCAGGCAGGAACCCAGTTTGAACTTTGTGCTGACTCCATTGATCTGGCATTGCCATTTCTTTCCTTTGGACTTTGGCACCTGCACAAATAACGCCCCCCACCACCAAACTGCAGTCATGTTCAGCTCCGCCCTTTGCCCTTTGGTTCTGCTGCTGAGTGCCAGAGGGCCTGGGGCAGGCAAGTTTAAAGGGTTGGCACAGCACATACACTCCACCACGCTGTCTGAAGACAGTGGGCTGGAGCTTCCTGCTCTCTGGACTGCCCTGCGGATGGTAGTGTGACATCCAAAACTGTGGTGATCCTTAGGCCAGGAGATAGTAGTGGAACCACCCTGGGGACACCATTGATTCTCCCATTTATAAAATAGGAGCACTGGACAGGGTGATGCCTACCTTTTCTAGAATTTAGAAATAATGAGAAGTTCTAGCTCCCCTACTGGATTCTGAGTTTGGCTGATTTATGCCCAGACACTTGATTCTCAACTCTGTGCAACCAACTCCTTCAGCTTGATTTATACCCATTCGGCACTGTGAAGGCTGTCCAGGAGAAAATGCCCATATCCCAGAAGGTGGCCCACCCTGATCCTGCAAAAGCTATCAGTAAATGTTGTAAATTTGTGTGTTTGTTTTTTTAATCCTAAAAGGCTTCCTTTTCCTACCTAAAGCATCTACTTGAGATTCACTAATTAGTGTCAGCCTGAGTTTGTTGCAATGCGGGGACTGCTCTGATATCCTCATCAACTCTTCTGAGTGAAAAGGTGCTGTGCAGAGTGTTGGCTAGCTGGCACATCCAGGTCCAGAACCACACAGGGCAGAGGGCAAGGGGTGCTGGAGCATGGCAATGCAAGCTGGCATTCTGGCCCAGGCTAGGTAGAGGTTGGCTTCCAGCTCTGCCCGCCTGATTTCCTTTTTCCATTCAAGTAATATTTATTGGTAGGTGCTACCAGGGATAACAAGGATGACTCGGACAGGTCCTGCCCATGAGGAGCTTACAGTCTAGAGGGGGAGATAGAACACACTTGTGCCCACCTGATTTTGTGATGGCTTTCCCCACTTCACCCTTCAACACCTGCCCCGGGACTCCCCTGCTTGAAGCCCTCCTCCCCTCATTAACCACAGCAGGAGGGC
This sequence comes from Aplodontia rufa, assembly GCA_004027875.1. NCBI lineage: Eukaryota > Metazoa > Chordata > Mammalia > Rodentia > Aplodontiidae > Aplodontia > Aplodontia rufa. The sequence goes on along the minus strand of PVKS010015312.1, from coordinate 26,245 downwards.
CCCAAGTGACCTGCAGGCCTGAGCCAGCCCAGCTATGGGACTGGGGCTGCCTGAGCCAGGTTGCTTCACACCCTAAGCCTCCATTTCCTCTTGTGTAAATTTGGGGTGATGCCTGTGACCTCA
>PVKS010015312.1:0-26022 GCA_004027875.1 Aplodontia rufa | reverse complement strand
ATGGGACAGCTGGCACTGGATCTGCCTCCCTAGTTGGGCAAGTGCAGCAGTGACCAAGTTACGGTCCAGGCCTGGCATCCGCGAGTACACAGTTCAAACCCCAGCACCTTGTATACAATAAAGTGAGCAACGAAGGCCGCATGAAAAACTAACTAAAGTTGATTCTCTCTCTCGCTGTCCCTCTCTCTTTAAAATAAATAAATAATTACAAGCTGTCCCACGGCCCTGCACAATCTGGCTTCCCACTCTCCCCACTCCCCGGGTAATCCTAGAAACTACACCAAGGGTTTAAATTCCCCTTTACCAGCCACACCCTCTCAGTATCCATCAGAGTGCAAATTATCCATCCCCTCTGCACGAGGGACACTCTCCACGACCTCTGACCTCCCATCGAGTCCTTCCTTGCTCTGCGGGCATAGTTAGCTCTGTAATTTCTTCTCTTTGTCCTTGTGTCTTTGGTCACTCTTAACACACCATATTTCAGTCATCTGTTCACGGTCTTCTCCTCCACTGCGTGGTAAGCCCCAGGGTGACAAGTGCAGCTTATTTGCATTGCTATCCTAGCACTGTGCCAGGTCCACGGGAGGGAGGTGCTCAATAAATAACTGGAATTTATGACTGAGTACAAAACAACTATATGTGATCTTTGTTCCAGGGCATCTCAGTCCAGCACACCTGGGCTCATTTGTGCCTCCAGCTCACTCAGAGTTTGGAATTCCAGATAGAAACTACCCACTCACTCTTCTGGCCTTCTAGCAGCTTCCATTTTAAGACTAGGAATCCCAGGCAAGGCACCGTGGCACACATCTGCCATCCCAGCAACTTGGGAGACTGAGACCCAAGGAATGCAAGTTCAAAGCCAGCCTCAGCAACTTGGTGAGGCCCTAAGCAATTTAGCAAGACCCTGTCTCAAAATAGAATGTAAAAAGGGCTGGAATGTGTTTAAGCACCCCTGGGTTCAATCCCTGCTACCATTAAAAAAAAAAAAAAAGCCTAGAAATCTCAAATCTCTGCTGCATGCTGGCTCTGGAACCCACCGAGTTCATTGTTCCCTGAAAGCCTCAGCTTCCATTTCTGTGACATAGGGACATCAGGACACCCCACCCCTCAGGGTTGCTGGGACAACTGGATGAGATAACAGGTGGGAAAGTTCCCAGCTAAAGGCGGGTTCCCATCACCCTTGTTAGACCCTGATTTGGTGCTGATCCCAGAGGCGGAGACAGTCAGACACCCTCCGTAGCAAGTGGCTTGGTGTGATGGCTAGTTGGCAGGTGCTGACCTCTCTCAGCCCACAGGCTGGAGTGGCTCGAGGCTTGCATTTGAAACAGCCCGCGTGCTAGTTTGCTAGTTTGCGTGTGGCTTCTTCCTCTTGAGTTATATGTTTCTGATTATTTTCTCCCCTGGTCAAAGGCCCTGGTTGTCACCCTCAGGCTCCTGTTAAGTGCTGTCAATCATTCTGGCAAGTATTGCCGTGGAGGTAGGAAGGGGTTTCCTTCTCAGGGAACCTCAGATAAATGGGGTCCTTCCCCAGATTCCTATCCCTGGGGTGCCTAGGAGAGAGGCGATAGTTAGGAATAAGAGGACCAAGGCCATTTGCCCAGGTCTGCAAGAGCTGCAGCCTGTACCCTAGGAGACACCAGAGCTCTGGGCCCATCACACTGTTCCTCTGCTCTGCACTTCTAAGGTAGCGTGCCCTCCCAGGAACAGATGCCCAGTGTGCCACCTCTGTCTATGCGCATGACTACCCTGACTACCTGCTGAGACAGGTATCAGCCCCATTCTCTACCTGTGGAGACTGAGGCTGGATCAGTTACAGTGGCAGTTGAGTGACCAGCTCCAGGACTCTCAGCTAATGAGCCTAGAGCTACCTGGCCTCCCAACCTTTCCCTGCTAGCTCCCTTATAGGGTAAGAGCCCACCACCACCCCAGGCTGGCCTTGACCAGCCACCAAGCCTTCCCTTCAGGGTAGGATAACCTGGCACAGCAACGTTTAGGTTCCTGTGACCTGAAAGGGACAAGGGCTGTAGATTCCTGAGGTCAAGTCACCCCAGTTACCAGATGCAGGTCCCACACCACTGTGAAGGAGGCCAGGCGCCTCTCCCCCTCCCCTGTGCTTGTTGTAAGGACCTGGGGGCCCAGTGCCACAACACAAATCCTGCAGTTTAGAAGAGTATGTTGGGGCTCTCAGCATAGCGACTGAACGACCCCTAGATCTGTGCTGACCTCTGCAGTGACCCCTGGCCAAGTCAAAGCTCCTGGGCGCTTGCAGTGCATAGCCATATGGAAGTGCTCTGGGTCTCTCTTATCCAAAAACGCTTGGGACTAGAAGTGTTTCTGATTTTTTTAAATACGTGCATATATATGCAAATATATAGCTCCTGGGTTCAATCCCCACTACCAAAAAAAGAAAGAAAAAGATCCCATCGTAGGGGTGGGATCAGTGTCTAAATACAAAATTTATTGGTGTTTCATGTATACCTTCCATGTGCAGTCTGAGCGTAATTTTATACATTACTTGGATAATTTCATACAGGAAACGAAGTTTCATAGCGTGGAATTTTCCATTCATGGTATCATGTCTGCACTGAAAAAATTCAGATTTTGGAGCATTTCAGATTTTCAGGTCAGAGATGCTCAACCTGAACAAATAAAAGGAAGTAAAATTTCTCAGTTTTGAAAAACAAATGGATTATGTGTTGAAATTATAATGTGTTGGATACATTGTGTTAAAATACGAAACAATGTATCTTATTTCTTTCTACCTTTTTTCTTGGCTACATGTGCTGCTGGGGCTCAAACTCGGGGCCTCAGGTTGCTAAGCAGGTCCTTTATCACTGAGCTACATCCCCAGCTCCCTGTCTTCTTACTTGTTAATGTGGCTACTAGAAATTTTGGTATTGCACACAGGCCAGCTTATTTCTGCTGCATGGTGCATCTCTAGCTCTGAGTTCAAGTACTGCTGTCTCCTCCTCTCATCTGTGTGTACCTGAGCAATTTATTGTTTGTTTCTTTGAGAAAGTCTATTTCTGTAGGATATGGGCAATAGACTTCTCTTGCGGAGTTATAATTGGATTTTATTTTATTTTATTTTTTTATTTATTTTGGTGGGGCTGGGGATTGAACCCAGGACCTCTTTCATGACAGGCGAGTTCTCTGCCACTGAGCTACATCCCCAGCCCTATAACTGGGTTTTAATGGGAAAGTAGAGCCCCTAGCAGTGCCATAGCAAGTGCTGGGTAAATGGCAGCTGCTCTTTGTTACTTCATTGTTGAGCCCTGATTTCCCAGGTTCCCTGAAGGTTCTCATTTAGCCTTTTGGGAGTTAAACCCGGCCAATTCTGGGAGAAGGCTGGGGATGAAGGTGGAGTGCCTGCAGCAGGCAGGAAGACCTGGGATGGCCAGCACGGGATGGTGTCCAGCCAGGCAGCAGCCCAGGTGCCAGCCTGCTCCATCCCAGGCTCGCCCAGCCCAGGGACCTGAGCCAGACTCTGCTGGACTGCACAACTGGGAGAAAACACTGCAGCCAGAGGGAGGCTCCGGCTCAGGCTCTCTGGCACCCCCCACCTGAACTTATGTCTCTCCCCTGGTCCCCCCATTGCCTGGCTCCAGGAAAGGACCTTCCCACTGGAAAACTGCAAGTAGAGGATCGAGGGCTGGGGGTAGCATCCTTTTTTTGCAAACACAGGTGTCTGATATTCCTTGACCTGTGCAGATGCAGGGGGAGGAGTTCTGTAGGGGATATGAGGTGACATCAGGGCCCTGGGGCTCAGTCGGGGTGAGGAAAGGACACCTTACAGCTCTGGACATTGGCACAGTGTTCCAATTCCCTGGTCACCTTCCTAGCTGCCTGTCACAGGCGACCCCAGGCAGGGCCAGCTGTCTGCTTTTGGTTTCCCTTGAAGAGCCACTTCCTAGCCCAAGCCTGTGTCCCCAGAATGTGTGGAACACGTTCTGTTGTCCCAAACAAGTCCCAGCCCCCCCCAGCTCTTCCCTGCCCCGCCCCCAGCCCCTCCTGTCTCTTGTTGGTTGCTTTCTCTCCATGGGGCCAGGGGCACCAGCCTTATTTACAAGAGCAAGAGCCCTGGGCTGGCTTGGGGGAGGGCAGTGCTGAGAGGCGGGTGCACCTCTGTTGTACCTTAGCCATCCTGGTGGACTTCCTGCTCCCTCCACCCATCTCCCTGGAGCCTACATCTGCCTGACCTTGGGGAAAGGGTGGAAGCAGCCTGGCTGTTTCTGTCTGGCTCATCACCATGGCATCAACCAGGGAGGAGCAGGGCCCAGTGGGGCGTTGGCCCCCAGCAGCCAGCTCCCCAGAGACCAGGATTAGCGTATCCACTTTCCCTGGCTTTCCAGGTGGCTGCTGCTGGTGCCTATTGTATTCTTTGTCTCTGCTGTCTGCTCTCTGAGCTCTGGGGTGGAGGTGATGGGGTGGCCACTTGGGGTGGGGCTGGGCCCCTGGGCGAGGAGAGCACCTAGACCAGGTGGCTTGAGAGCCTGAGGGTGGGAGGAGGCCCTCCTGGTTTGGTCTCTTCTGTGAAGCCATCCAGCATTGTCTGAAATTGGCATCTGTGGCTGGCCAGCCCTGAGCCGCCCAGCCCTTCCGCACTGCCTGGGCTGCATCGCCTGGTCCTCCTCCAGTTTTCTCTCTGAGCAGATCTGATTTTTACTTCCAACCTTTCAGAACTCACCAGAAGGCCCTGGGGCCATGTTCCCCTTGAAGTCTCCCCTTCACCTGTTGCTCTGGAGCTGGCACCCACAGGCCAGGCCACCACACTGGAATGGGCCATGTGATGGGCTGACTGGGCATCTGCAGTGACACCTGGGGACAGCTGGGTGGCCTCTCTGTAGGGACAGAAAGTGAAGGAAGCCCCCCGTTGGCCTCTCGTGAAGGGTGGCAGGGACTTGGGAAGGACAGACTAGCAAGGGCTCTGTAGGCATCTGAGTGCTGCAGGGGAGGGACTACCCAGGGCTTCTAGTCCCCCTGCCCTGCCACCTCTCAGACCTGAAGCCACTGCAGAGTCGCATGCATGTCCTCCTGACCCTCATGTTGGCAGAAAGAAGCATGGTGCAAAGCAGGCTGCTGAGCTTCGATGACATGTCACTAGGCGAGGGGTCCTGGGCAACTTTGGCTAAAACACAGTAAGGGACGCTCACAGCAGAGAGACCTGGACCAGAAGTGAGGTGGGCATCATAAGGTCCGCTGACCCAGCCCTGCCAGCCAGGGAGCACCGGGAACCACCTGCCCCCCAGCCTCGTTCTAACCACAGCCCCAGCCCAGGCATGTTCACTGCCCTGTCACCCAGCCAGGCTTTATCCTTCCACCTGGGCCGCAGCCCTGGGAGAGGCACTGAACTCCGGAAGGAAGGCTGTGGTCAGCTCTCAGGCTGCCTCCCTGCAAGGGACTGCAGCCAGTGCCAGGGAGAGCCCTGTGTCCTTCACTGGGATTCCTGCTGCGGTGTCTGCTCCGCATGGTTCACCTGGTTCACGTGGATCCTGTGGAACCAGCCCACAGTGTGGTAGAAGGAGCACAGCTTGAAGTCCTGGCTGTGTGATGTCAGGCTGGGGGCTTAACTTCTCTGAGCCTCACTTTACCCCATCTCAAAAACAGCTGAAAAGCCCCAGCCAGGTTGCTTTGGGAAGATTCTTTGGAGTGAGGGGGCCATTAGGGAGGTGGGAAGCAATAGAGCATTGGATCTGCCCCCAGCCCATCCCTGAGGTTCACCTCCCACCTTCTCAGGGTAGAGGGCCAGGGATCCTAGAGCTTAGGGCTAAGGCAGAAAGCTGAGCCTGTCCTGGTGGGGTGGCAACTGGTCAGACCTGTTCCTGCTCACCTGGGCCACCTGGGGGAGGGCTGCTGGCAGCTTTGTGGAGGGATTAGCTGGAGGGGAGAAGAGCCTCACTTACTCCCGGAACAAGATCTCAGGCTCAGGCCAGGGTGCTGGGGGGCTGTGGGAGGGGCCAGTCGGTGAGAAACGTGTGGTCAAGGAGAACTCCCCAGCCACCCTTGGGTAGGGGCCTCTGGGGGCACCAACCTTTTGCTGCTAACTTAGCCATCTTTGTTATTGGGGTGAGGAGTCCCTCACCCAGATTTGGGTAAGGGGCCAGTGGCCACTCACAAGTCCCAGCCATCACCCTCCTTCCCGTCTTGGCCTCACCACACCCACCACCAAGGTCCTGAAGACCTGCCCAAGCATTTAAAGGCAGCAAAGTCACCCTCCAGACCCAATCCTGACTCCAGAGAGCGAAGCAGTGCAGCCGCCTCCCGAGACTGGCAAGCTGGGGCAGGAGACCCTGAAGCCCTCCCCTTGGCTCTCGCCACCCCTCCCATGCCTGCTCCTCGCTCCACTCTCAGCTGCAGATTTAGGTTTCTGAGCAGCCACCCTCCCCCAGGCAGCTGACTCCCCAGTTCACTTGACGTTAGCAGCACTGAGGACAAGCTGAAGTCCAGGTACCCACTGTCAGTGCGCCCACATATGTAATTACCTCCCTGGGCCTCCCAGCCTCCTTGGGAGGCAGGGGGCAGTAAGAAAAGTCTAGAAATGAGAACCCTGAGGCTTGGAGAAATAAATGACCGGCTCCAGGTCACATAGCTAGTGTGTGGGTGACAGGACTTGGGCACAGGCTTAGGCCTACTTTTGGCCACAAGGCTGATCTCCCCTAAGCTGACCAGGATATTGAGAACCGCTTTCAGCAGTCTGTGTTCGGAAGTCTGCGTGTGCCCTATTAATAGCCCGCACTTCCAGGCCCACCACATGGGGCTTCCTTGGGCCCAGCCCTGCTTTCCCAGCACCCTCCCCATTCAGGCTCCTTGGGATCAGTGACAAGGAGTTTATTGCCCTCTTCATCCTCTGCTGGACCTAGAGCCAGGGGACAGTCCTGTCCAGCCCAGGAGCCCTCACTGTGCCACTCTCCCGGTTCCGAGTCATCTGGCTCTTCCCTGGGTTCAGTAGGGGCAGGAAGGGAGCCTGCCTTAGGAAAAGCTTTGAGCAAGCTGGCGGGCCCCTGCTCCCCCAGGGGAAAGCACGTGCGAACCAGGGTCCCCAGCTGCACTGACAGGGGTGCCTCATTCCGCTGACCCTCTAGGAGGGCCAGGCAGAGGGATAAGACCTGGGCACCATCTCCCCCGCAACCACCCAGGCTGGGTGTCTTCGAGGTCTTCTGACCAGCCAGAATCCCTTGCGTCGCTGCTCAGGGCCGAAGTGCAGGTGTGTCATTGAGTGCCGTCCTTGGGGGTGGATCAAGCAGAGGGCAGGGAAGGCAGGACCTGGGACACTGAAACAGCCATGGGCCCTCCTTTATCCCCACAGCGTGAGCTTCGGCCTCGGCTCTGTACCATGAAGAAGGGCCCCAATGGCTACGGCTTCAACCTGCACAGTGAAAAGTCCAAGCCAGGCCAGTTCATCCGGGCGGTGGACCCAGACTCCCCAGCTGAGGCCTCCGGGCTCCGGGCCCAGGACCGTATTGTGGAGGTGATGCTCTCTCTCTTTCTGTTCCCCAAACCCTTCCAGGTGTTTCCATCCTGATCTTTAGCTCCCCCAGCAGCCAGCACTACATCCACTGCTTGATTAGCTCATGGGGTGGGTGAGTGGGTGCACAGATAATCAATAGGAAAGGAAGGAGGAATGGGAGAGTGGACAGACAGGCTGACTTCTTTCTCAGCCCCACTCTCCTCTGGGCTCTTTTAAACGGAGCAAACATGTGGCCTCCATAATTCATCAATCCAGGTAAATACCAGCCTCCCACCCCCAGCACTTCCCTGCTAAGTGCACTGTGGAGGCACAGGTATAGGGGTGAAGCTCTTTCCTGAGCTAGCTTTGAGACACACTCTGTTCTTGTGCTGTGTTCGTGAGAAAGGAAACGTGAACTGAACGCTTGGGCTGGTCCCAGAATCACAGTCTGAGAACCTTAGAGCCAGAGATCAGCTCTCCCAAGACTTCTCATTTTACACGTGAGAAAACCAAGGCCCGAAGGGGCAGGCAGAGGACAGCCCATCGCGGCCTCCAAGCCCCCGTCCTGTCTCTCACAGCTGTGTTTGTTTAGTCTTGTCTGGGTATTTTCTTTGGCTCTTCCCATGTGTCCTGCCTCCAAGTTGACTGTCCAGTGGAAGACCACTGGCCTAGCTCCGGACTCCACAGACAGGGTGCAGCATCCGCACGTGGGACCTTCTCCCCTGCCTGCCCTAGAACTGAGCCCTGTGCCGGCAACCCCTGCTCCCGCACTGCAGGTGAATGGGGTCTGCATGGAAGGCAAGCAGCATGGGGACGTGGTGTCTGCCATCAAGGCTGGAGGGGACGAGACCAAGCTGCTGGTGGTAGACAAGGAAACCGACGAGTTCTTCAAGAAGTGCAGAGTGATCCCATCTAAGGAGCATCTGAATGGTAAGTGGAAGGGAGTAGCTGAGTGCCCTCATCAGGGTGTGAGTGCCCAAGGCTGCGGCTTCCAGATGCCAACTGGGCAGCTTCCTGGCTCTGACCCTTCATCTTTCTCCTTCAGCGGAGGCCAGCAGCCCAGGTTGACAGAGTGGGGCCCTGGATAGGGAAAGGAAGCAGGATGAGCAGAGGGCCTCTGAAGGTGGCCTGTGAGGAGGTCAGCTGGCATGAGGGTGACGAGAGATGGCACAGTTCTGGCTCCCAGCTGCAGCCGCTACACCAAAGAATGAGACCTGAGCCCTGTCCCCTACCCCCAGCAAGTTCTCAGACAGGACAATGAAAGGGTTAACTCTGGGGCAGCCTCCAGCCTTTGCTGGGCAGATCAGAGTCCAGTGACAGGAGCCCAGTGCCTCCCCACCCCTCCTGCCTGCCCTTCTGTCAGGTTGTCTTGGAAACAGGCTTGCTGGCTCTGAAGAGCAATGGGTCCCCCTTCCTTGGTTCCTGGGCCCCTGCCCTCTCCCGCCCCCATCCCCACCCTGCCGAGCCTGGCACCTCCCCCTGCCCAAGTCAAGCCAAGGGTTCAGGACTGCTTGTACCAGGACGGGGAGGGGTTAAGCAGCCTCCCCTCCCTGCTCTGGACTTTCTCCCTGGGAAGATGGCTCAGTGAGGGGGTGACCGCTGGCCTGGCTGAGGGTGGAACCTCATGGACTTTGCAGTGGGTGGGGCTTCCCTGAGGGTCAGGGTTATGTTTATAGGGGGCGGGGGTCCACATGACTCAGATGCCTCGCTGGAGGAGCCCACTGGGACAGCACTATCGCCCTCTGGCTCTACCAGGGGCCCCTGGCAGCCTCTGGGCACAGGAGATGGTTACACCTTTTACCTTGTATCCCAAGCTTGTGAAAACTAAGTGACTCAGGAATTCCTGGTAGGAGGAGACTGAGGCCCAGAGAAGCCTCAGCCTTGCTCTTAGAGACCTGGTATGGGGAACACAGCTGAAATCTGGTGTACATTCAGCTCCTCAGATGCCATCCCCTGCCACCTCCACCACCCTTCACTCTGGAGGGAGACAGTGACGTTCCAGTGTCCCCTGCCCCACAGCCATGGGAAGGCTGAGGGTTTCAAGGGGGAGGATTGTGCCTGGCTGTGCCTAGACTGGGGCAGGGGAAAGTTGCACATGCTAAGAGTTCAGAAAAGACCACCCAGGTTGGCTAGCCCCTGGAAGGGGAACAGCACCCCCGTGAAGCCACGTCAGGGTGACCTCAGGCCCAGCTCCTCTCCCTCTGACCCCTCCTGTCACCACCAGGTTTCCTATTGCCTGATGGGGAGGACACTGCCCTGAGCCTTTCTGTCCCCTCATCTCCAGATGGCAGGTAGGAGCTGGGCTAGCTTCCCCTAGCAGAGACAGGTGCTAAACAAAATCTGGGGTGTGGCCCAATCCTGCCATCATATTGCCACCACCTGGGATGCATGTGAAAGATGGCCAGGCCCAGGACTGCTCCCAGGTAGGAAGGAGGCGGGCATCTGAACTTCCCCTGATCTGGGGCAGTGTTATTCACGCAGCTGATGGCCGGTCAGCAGCTCCTGAGATCAGTTAAGCAGATAGAGATCGGCACATTTAGTAAAGTTTAATAGAAAATATCAAAGAGCATCGCCCTGCAGTAAAGGTAAGTATTGTTTTGTGAAACTTCTGTCACACACACAGTCTTTGTGTGTACTGGGTCATCAAAATGTCAGATGTTCTCACAGTGAGCTGCAGTCAGAAGCCTTTTCAGCCACTGACCAGGGCACAAGGTGGGATCTGCAGTGCTCCTCTGTACCGCTCGCCCAGAGCTTCTGAACTCTACTCTCTCCCTCACCTAGGTCCTCTGCCTGAGCCCTTCACCAATGGGGAGATTCAGAAGGTAAGGGTAGTCCCCTAACTGCCTCACTGGCCCCAACCCCAGGGGTGCAAAGGATAGGTCAGAAAGGGGGAGGTTGGGAGGACAGCCGTTTGGCTCAGGCAGAAACCTCAGGGCCTAGTTCCAGCTCCTTCCTCAACTCCAAGCTGTAGAAGTACCAGTGTACCCCTGACCCCTGCTGAGGGCCAAGGCTGTCACGCAGCAGAGTTCAGCCGGGCCCCTCTTCAGCCCGCCATCCTGGGTGACAGGCCCCCACTTCCAGTTCCCCACCATACAGAAGAGACCATTCTTCCCCCCAAGAACAGAGCTCCAGTGTCTGACTGTGCGCTGCCAGCCCTGCTACTTCCAGTCTGGGTTGGAAGAACAAAGCCCCTCCTCCCCAGCAGCAGGGAAGGGGGTGAGGCTGGGGAAGGAATGGCAGGCTGGATGCCAGCTGAGCCAGGAGGGACCCAGGAAGGGGCTGAATGCCAAGCTAATGCCCCAGCCAAAGCCTTCACTCTGAGACAGCCAACTCACTCAGGCCACGGAGAGGGGCCTGCAGAATCTCCTCATAGGCCTCTTACCCAGGGGCTTCTGCCTGGGGACTGCAGGGAGAGGGTCCCCGAGCCCAGGTCTGAACCTTCTGTTACCCTGTCTGTGGGTCAACAACTCTCCCTCCACCTCCTCCATGGCCCTGTATTGCTGCTTCAGGATTAAGGTTTGTCACACAGAGAGCGCCCTGGTACCCCAACACTCCACAAACTCCCTCATGGTCACTGGACCAAAAGCCATGTTAGGGAGACCAGGGAGAGCACAGTTGGGCTAATCCCACCTTGGGCTGCAACTTGCCCACCCACCCAGCTAATGGATGAACCAGGCTGTCCTGATCCTTTAAGGAATGTCAAAATATAAAGCTGGAATCTGGGCTCATGGCCAAGGCATGAGTGGTGCTCCTCAGACTGAGATTCCCAGCTTCTCTGATCAGGAGTTTCCTGCCCCCATTCCATGCCAACCCCCACACCTTCCTTCCTATGCTAGGAGAACAGTCGTGAAAACCTGGTCAAGATAGCCTCGGAGAACCCCAGGCCACCCCCGGAAGGCCCCAGGCCGGCCCTGGCGACATCCACCTCCAGCGATACGAGTGAGGAGGTAGGGCCAGCCTGGCAGGGCTTGGCAACTGGGTTATGGGAAGCTGAGTCCCAGACCACTCTGGCTCCTGGCACAACAAACTGCCTTTGAGGTCACATGCTGAGGCGCACTCTGTTCTTATGACCTGGCTTCCCCTGGGCATAGCTCCAAGGGAGCCACCTCACTGAGGCTAAGGACCAGAGAGCCTCACCAGGCACTGACATCCCTCTGTTCCCCCCACTCCTTTGCATAGCTAAGCTCCCGAGACAGCCCCAAGAAACAGGACTCCAGAGAGCCCTCGTCTACCTCCTCCTCTGACCCCATCTTGGACTTCAACATCTCCCTGGCCATGGCCAAAGAGAGGGCCCACCAGAAGCGCAGCAGCAAGCGGGCCCCACAGATGGACTGGAGCAAGAAAAATGAACTCTTTAGCAACCTCTGAGCATCCGTCCACCCGCTGCCCAGGGCTGGAAAGGCTGAGCCAGCCACCCCACCCTTCTCCCTTGCCCCTCCCCAATTGCCCTCCAATCAACTTTCAAATCAGCACCAGCATCTCCCTTGATGAATCTGATTTCACTAGAAACTGTCCTTCCCTTACCTTAGGGAAGGTGAATGTTTTTCTGTCCTGTTCCGATCACAGAGCAGATTGTGTCTCCTCCCTCCTGGGGGCTTCATCCTACCAGTTGTCCCCTTGCCACATTGCCTGGGACATCACTGGGACCCATGCCAAGCAGGATTGTGGGGCCAGGCCAGAGGCCATCCTCCCTCATGACCCCATGTGAGGGCTGGGTCCAGGGCTGATCAGGAAGCTGACTGCAGTAGCCACAGCTCACAATGGACAGGACACCCATCACCCCGAGAGCTGTGGCTTGGCCATGTTTTAAGAGTACAGTATTGCAAAGTTAGAGGGAGTTTTGTTTCTTTGATACTCTTGATTTTTCTTGTTGCATTTGGGACACAGCAGTGGCCTCAGCCTTAAAACTTTTGTTTCCCACAGTCAGACACCTGGGCAGCATGGGGAGGGCTTGGCTGCCCCCTGCCCAGCTCTGAGCCAGGCACCACCATTGTAAGGAGACTCCCACAGAAATTCAGCTGATTTCTCCAAACAGCATCAGCCTCTGTGTCTTCCTTTGGAGCTTTGTCCTCCAGTCTTGGACCTTCTGGTGGAAGGTGGGAAACAGCAAACAGGTGCTCCCAGGTTGTGCTTGGCTGAGAGGTTGGGTACCGCTGGAGTGAGGACTGGTGGCCTTAACCAGAGAGCCCAAGGATCCCCAGGGAGCGCAAGCACCACCCCACTCCTGTGCTCAGCCCTGGTCTGAGTGCCCACACCTGTGCACAACCTATAAGCAGGAGCAACTGGAAGTGGGAGCTGAGACCCAGATGCTCCAAGAGGCTCGCTGGTTCCAGGGGTGCTGCAAGTGTGAAGCCCAGAACAGAGGTGGGCCTCCTGAGCAAGGGCTTGCTTCGACTCTGCCCAAAGCCAGTGGGGTGCAGGATCCCCAGGAGCAGGCTGAGCCGGCGCCAGATACTCTATCTTATCTGGGCACTGACCTGATTGGAGGGCAGCTGTCCAGCACTGGGAGAAAACAAACTGGTCCACTGAGCCCCGGGACATGCTGTGAAGTAAGGTGGGATCAAGGGGACTTTCCAAGGACAAAATGCCCTGCCCCTCCACCAGAAGCTAGGTCCCTCTGCCTCTGCCACCTGAGGCCACATCCTGGAAGTCTGCCCAGGCGGCCTGCAAGGCTGCAGGTGCTCAGAGAGGAGATAAAATTGGCTCTGGGGTGTTTCTCCACCCAACCTTCAGGAAGACCACCAAGAATCAGGTTCCTGGACCAAGGGGAACCAGTTAGGAAGACGGCAAACCAGGGAGGGGAACTGTGGAGCTCTGGAGGTGGAGAGAAGGGCCAGTCATTATCTGGCCATCTCATCTCCCGATCACAGCACCCATCGTCCAGTGTCCTGCTCAGCTGGGCCTGTCCTCCCCCACCCCACCCTTGCCTCTGCCCTTCTGACCCCTGATAGAGGCCCCCACACAGGTGGAGCAGGCCTAAGGGTCACCCCACAGGGCTTAGAGGGCCCCTCCTATCTCACCTGCTGGGTGGAGAAGCCCTGGGGGACCTTTGACTCTGGATTAAGCTTGAGAGAGGAACAGGTAGCTCAGAGGGCAATGGGACTAAGGGGCTGGGGCAGAGTAGGAAGAGCCTAACAAGCAGACCTTTCACTTCAGATTCGGAAGTTTTTCAGCTGGAGAACCAGGATAGCCCAGAGTGTTTCCCCCTCAAAATCATCTTGTATCATGTGGGTTTGCTAGGGTTTTTTGTTGTCTTGCTTATGCTTTTTTGGTACTGGGGATTTAACCCAGGGGCGCTATACCACTGACTACATCCCCAGGCCTTTTCGAGATGTCTCACTAAGTTGCAGAGGCTGGCCTCAAAATTTGTAATCTTCCTGCCTCTCAAGTCACACGAGATCACAGGTGTGCACCACTGTGCCCGAATTACTGTTGTGGTTTAAAAATATGCCTGGCCTTTCTTGATGGTCACCCCCGATGAGGACAGGGTGTGGGGGACCGGACTCAAGGAGTACCCAGCTAGTGGGAACCTGGCACAGCTCTCCCTTTTGTAAGCAGCTATGGCCAGCAGTCTGGCCATCCCAAATTTGTGCCTCTGCTGCCCCCTTGTGACCAGGCCAGGTGCAGTGGCCCCAGAAGGGTGAGGAGCAGACAGGCAAGAGCAGCAGGGAGGAAAGCTGGATAGCCAGCCCTGTCCTCTCCAGGAGAGCTTGGGCAACCACAGCAGCTGAGCAGGTGCCTCCAAGCACCCATCAATGGGTGTTCTCTAGCCACAGGAGCGGTACCCAAAACTTCTACAGACAGTTGTTTGGCTCCAAAACGGGGTTTGGCTGCCGCTGCTCACAGTCAAGGACTGAGCCACCCCCTCCCACACAGAACAGAGACTGAAACAGGGCTCCTAGATCTTTCCTGCAGACTGAATGAGAAAACAAGGGAAGGTAATCAGACCAAGAGCTTTACTCCCAACCAGGGCTGTGCCTCTGGTCTTGAAGGGTGGGACCATCCACCACTGCTGGTTCTCCATGCCCCTCCAACTCCCACCTCCACCCTGACCTTCCAGGGGAGTCTGAGTCAGGTATCCAGGATGGGAGACGCCTCCGGTTACTGCTGACCCACAGGAGACCATAGCATGTCCGGCTTGAGTCTGAAGGGCCCCAAAAGGTGACTTCCTGTTTGGAGAGGGATGGAAGTCACTGCAGTTCTCGCCCATGCAGAGCTCAGGCCTATGGAGTGGGTGCCTCAATGTCTCCATGCAGGGGAGCTGGCCGTCAGTGGGGTCCCACAGACTCGTCTCTATAGGGCTTCTCTTCCATGTGGCTGGTCTGTTCCAGAAGCCACTGCCGCTCAGCCTCGCTCATTGTCAGTCTGAGTGTCACCTCCTGAAAGACACTGCTCACAGCTACCTGTGTGAGATAGCACAGGACCTGCTAAATTACAACCACAAGCTCCAGCACTACCACCCCAGATCTAAGCCTGCCCTCTAATATTCTTACTTGCTCGAAGTGAAGTTTCTGGAACATCCGGATGCTGGGTTCATTTCCTTGACCGATTTTGGCCTCAAACTTGGTCAGACCTAGCTTGGTCATTCCTCCAGAGGTATCAGAGAGAAGAGTAAGCAGAATGAGTCTCCCTCACTAGCACCCCTGCCCCTGCCCGCCTGATCCAGACTGCAGTGCTCTTGTCACCTGCCCCACACCCTCAAGTCTAAAGAAAGCTCAGGGTCTAGCCACTTGTCCCCACACAGGCTGCTCAGAATCCCTTACCATAAGACATCATCAGAAGAATAGCCTCAGTTCCGAAGCCCTGGCCCCTGCAGCTGGGCTCTAGAAGAAAGAGTGGCACAGCAGCTGGCACTGGGTCAGGCTCCAGGGTGCACACCTGACAGGTACACACTCACTCACTGCTCACACTCTTAAGGGGGCTACCACTACTATTTTGCACAAGGGAGAGAGGCACAATCTGATCCCAAAGCTGACCTCTTTGCCGCAGTACACTGCCATGAAAGGATGGTCCCTACGGGGAGCTGAGGACCAAAGTCACAGAAACAGGATCTCATCCTGTAGCATGGCAGAACACTCCAGAGAAGATGGATTATTTTGGCAGGTACCCAACCTATCCTAAGGCAGGAGGCAGACTAAACTTTGAAGGGCTCAATACCAAAGAATCACGCAAGCATAGGGTCTAAAGTGACAAACCAAGGGGTGAACTACCAGGCTTGGGGTGGGGCCAGTCCACTCTAGGCAGGGACTAGCTCACCAACATAGAGCCTGGTACTGAGCTCTCTGAGTGTCCTGTGCAGCTCAGAAGATCTGAGGGCCAGGTGGAACAAACCTGCAATCATGACTTCAATCTCCCCCAAGGTGGGGTCTTCTAGATCCGTGAGGAAGAGGTTCACATCCCCTGCCATGCAGCTCTCTTCGGTGGGGACTGGCTGGGTCTTCCACTTCTCTGCATCCAGCACAATGAAGGTGCACTCTAAGGGGGATTGGTCATGGGACCATCACCTTCATTTCCCAGAGAAGAGAGGTGAGGAAGGTGTTCCTGCCCAAGCCAGAGAACTGCAGAACACCATCGTCTCTGAGCCTGGGGCCCAGAGCTCCCTTCAGCTCATTACAAATGTCCAAATCTGCCTTCAATCAGAAGGAAAAGACGGCCTTCTCCAAATAGCAATAGCAACTGTACTCTCAAAGAGCAGAGGACCCAAGGACAGTGACCACACTAGGCTGTTGTGAGGGACATGCGGGCAGGATCTAAATTTACAGCTAGCCCCCCAAATGCTTTACTTTCTCTAAATCCTCCCAAGCCTGATGCAGTGAGTAGAGAAGGCAGAAGGGTCAGCCACAGGGACCAGCTCCAGATAGCATGAGGGTATAAAGCTTTCAAGCATCTTCCAGGCTTTTCATAAAGTTTTTGTGGCCCCAGAAGGACTGGCTGAACAGAAGATAGGGAGGGAACCTGGAGACTGCCTCTGGACTCAGCCCTCCCACTACGAGGGTTGGGGGCCTGGCTCCTCACTGTCCGCATCTTCCCGCCAGCTACGCTGCATCGCATACTCCTGCTCCAAGGTCAGTGGTTCTGAGGCTGTCAAACGCTGCAGTTCCTCTGATTTCATCCACTCATGGTACCTGCAGGGACAAAGGGATAGCCTTAGACAAAGCTAATTCGGGCATGGATCTGACATTTTATAAGGTAAAGAAGTAGATGGTAGGGGGCAAGGCCCCACCTGGCTGACATAGGGCTCATAGAAGACCCAGAGTTATGAGCATCACAAACACAAGACCCAAGAAAGTCCAGTCTCACAGAGAACAGCAAGAGGAGAAATTTCTATCTGTCCAACTACACATCCTGGCTGAGGAGTCATTGTGGAGGACCAGTCTGAAATCAAATATCCCTCGAATTCCTAAGAGGAAGAATATGGCAAACTAACCTCAGCAAAAAAAAAAAAAAAAAACAAAACAGATCCCCAATAAATGCAGGGGATCAGGGACCCCTACAAGGAAAACTAACTATACGTAGAGGACAGTCCCCTATTCTGCCACTTTCCCAATCTACTAGACATTTGCCAGCTGCTCCCACAAGAGTCCATCCTGGCCTTTCAAGCAGTAGACATAGAAATAATGAATCCACTGAGCATTTTAGGGCAATAAAATGTTACATCTCCAGGAACTGAGCATATTCACAGACACCATGGAATATCACTAATTTACAACTGGGTGAAATGACAATCTTTCTTACACACCTAAAATAATCCCTTAATAAAAAGCCGAGAAGTTGAGAAGGTGAAAGGGGAAAACGGGAATGGGTGACTCCTTTCACGGAGTCACAATCCTCCCCTTAAGCTTTCTTTCCTGTATGTAATTATTTCACACAACCAACTTTTTTTCTCAGAGGTTAGAGCCCCTGGCACTGGAGTTGAGGAAGGCCTCCTTGCTGTGTCATGGAGCGCTGACTTACTCAACCCTCCCTGGGGCTAAACTGCACCTCTGGTAAGGTGGATGGTTACCTAGGCACGTGCTCCGGAGTGTAGGGTACCAGAACCACCTTCTTCCCCAGCAACAAGGTGTTCTGATTCAACCTCATAGTAGCAACCTGCAGGTGGGAACAGCAAAGACTCAGGGACCAGGAGTTTCTTCCCACGTAGGGTGTGAGCCCAAGCTCTCCTGCTGGGGTGGGGCTAAACTGACGCAGCCTCAGGTCCTTTGCTTCCAAACACTTCAGAGAACCCTGACTGTTCTCTCTTGCAAGAAACAGGGCCGCTCTGGTTAAGAATAATTAAACAACCCTTGGTTCGTATCTCAGGGGTCAAGCACGGGCTACTGCGCTGCCAGTCCCTTCCATTTACCTCCCTGAACTCCGATCCATCAAACCCAAGCTCCAGATCAAGATTCATCCTCAAAGCTCCCATCACCAGCCCCAGTCCAGGGACTCCAGCCCCGCCTTCAACCTATTCCCAGCCAGCGGGCTCCGACCCTCCCTCTTCCCCGCCTCCAGCCCGGCCTCCCAGCCCACTCGGAGTTTTCAGGCCCCTCCCCTTTGTGCGGCGCTGTGGGCTTCTCTTCCCGACCCTCCAGACACCCGGGGCCCGGAACTGCCAAGCTCACACCCATCCCCCGCCGACCAAGGCGTCCCCAGCAGCACAGGTGGCGATTTGCCTCTCCCAAGTCGCCACGCTTCGCCGCCCGGCCGGCGACCGCCAGCCCGCATGCGCCTAGGGGCGCACTTCCCACTTCCGCCACGCAGACGGCAGCCGCCAGGCCCAATGCAGGCCCCGCCCCCCCGAGGTGCCCAATCAGCGCGCTGCGCCCCGTCCGAAGCGCGCGCCGGGAAGGTGGGCTCAAGCGCCGGCGCGTGCGCGCTGTGGGCGCGGGTGCGGACAGCTGGCGCCGGCAGCAGCACAGGTACCCGAGACGGTGGCAGCGCCTTACGGGAGCGGACTGTGCTGCAGGTGTCGGACCGGGCGGGATGGTGGGATGGGTTGGCGAGAACGCCAGACCTGGGGATCCTCCAGGCGGGAGGGCAAAGGAGAGGCTCTGAGCAGAGCACTTGAGGATGGGGAACCCTAAGGCAGGGGAGAAGGGCTGGGGCGGGAGGACGGGGAGTGGGCGCCCCGTTTGAAAGGAGAGGCTTTGGGGGCAAGCAGATGTGTTGAGGGGCAACCTAGGACAGCCACAGGCGCAGGAAGCAGACAGTTCAGCGCGCTGCCCACTGTGGTAGTGAGCTCTCAGTTACCCAGCTAAGTGGGCATTAGCACCTCCGAGTTTGTAGAGGACTAGTGGTGGGTGAGACTCGGTGGCCTCGGAGGCCCCTTAAATCGTTGGAGTCCAAGCAATATCCATGCACAGTAGTGCCCTGAGCAGCACGGGGAAATTTAGAAGGAACTGCCTGGATTGCCACTGTCCGGGGAGACCCTTCCCTCGGCTGGGTCTTGTGACAGATACTTAGGTCTTAGCTAAATATTAATGATAAAAGGACAAGAGGTGGGGAGGGGGCAGCTGCAAACCTTCCCCCACCCCTGTGTCAGCCCATGAGAAAGCTGAGGTGTACTTTTTTATCTTAGGGAGCTGCTGCAGCCGCTGCCCTGCACGGAAGGAACCTCTGCTGCCCACCCTTCATTGCATTTTGGAGATGGCGGGTGAAATCACAGAGACCGGGGAGCTCTATTCTCCCTACGTGAGTTTTACCCTTAGAATCTTTTGCTCACCGCAGTGCTCCTGGCATCTAGAGAAGCCCACCACTTCCTGTGAACTGTACTTGTGATTGCCCTTGTTGAAGTAGACCCTGGAGAAAATACAATGAGAACTTGATGTAGCAGTAGCCACATTGCTGCCCTTGTGTGTCAGAACATGAGTTGGGGTGATTTCCTTTTAGATGCTTATCAAAGAGTGCCAAGCTGAGCAAAATCAACTTGCTAACTTTATAGTATTTATCTCATGGCTACCACCACTTGCATTGAGTGCTGCCCTTCAGATGGACCATGACTGACAGCTGTAGACTTTGGGTTTTACTCATCTCAGCAGGTTGAAACTGCTTTGGTCTTTAGATGAATTTTAAATTGCACAACTTTTATGGTCTTGGATGGTGAAAGAGGCAGCAAAATGCAGTCTTGCAATTGTTGCCTGGTGGAGTCTGCAATTAGGACAATTAGAAGGATTGATTTCTCTCTGTCTTGAAACTGTGTTACCCCTCATTCCACCCCCCACACACTCAGTTTATCTTCTCTACGTAATATCCAGTTGGTCATGATCATTACATCACAGAGCCCTCTCGCCTGCATATGTAGCCGGGAGAGAGTCATTCCAATGATCAGACGACTGACTCATGTTGCTACCAACTATCCCGGGGAAAGCAGCACTGCCCTACGTAGCCAGAGCCTTCTTTCTAGAGCTTACCTGCCTTAGACAGCTGCTTTGCACCCTTTCTAGCCTGGGGAATCTCTCCTGTTTCTGCTAATGTCACAGATGCTAGCCTTTTCATGTGATTGGAAAGGAAGTGTCTAACAACAGGCAGGAGAAACTTTCCTTGCTCCAGGGTCTTCCTCTTGGGCCTGTGCCATTCCCAGGTAGCCATGAAAGAGGCTCCTTCACCTCCAGAATTTACCTAGGGAAGTCTTTTGTGAGCTGTGGGATAGAATGAATATTTGTAAAATTATGTGATGGCTCCCAGTTTCCTATATCAGCAATGAAATGTCCATGCTGTCCCTAAAAGTCGCCACAGTCCCTGCTTTTTCTTAAAACATCTATAAACTAGAGATGATGAATGAGTCGTTTCTGCACATGAGTTTTGGGAGGAAAACGCTTCGATGTGCCCTTTTTGTGTCTCCAGTTGCTCAAGTACTCACTTCACTGTCAGCATGTCCCTCCAGGAATGGGACAGTTTGGCCTGCAGGCTTCAGGAGGCTCTGCTCTTTTCTTTTTCCATTTCCCATGGGTTTTATTTTGTTCAGTATTTGTCTGAAGGCCAGCTCTGGGCAGTTGCCATAAATAAGTGCTGTGTTCTCTTCTACCAGTGAAGAGGGATGGAGGGGAAATGCTGGGCAGAGGCAGGAGCGAGGTGTTATCCAGGCAGTAGTGACCAGAGTTTTGAAGGAGCAGACTCCGGTACAGGTTTCTAATGCACCACCCTGGGACAATGACTTTTGATCACCTGTGAGACCAGACGACAGTGGTGTCATCCACCGAGGCTGATAAGCTATAGAACTGACTTTCCTGCCTGAGCTGCCCTGCAGCCCCTGCAAGCCCGGCTCAGCACAATGTGGGCAGACCCTGCTCCAGCTGCTTGCAGAGACCAAGGTGCTGGGCACATGCTTCATGAAAGACATCAGCTCTTGGGCATTCCCAAGACACAGCCTCTCCATAGCTCGGTATTGCCCACCCACTGTGAGTTCTTTTCCCTGCCAGAGGTAGATGGTTTCTTTTATTTATTTATTTATTTATTTTTTGCTTTTGTTTTTTAATGAAAAGTGAAGGCAGAAACAATTTTATTTTCATCTGGTATTCGTTTCTCCAACATTTAGTTGTGCATGTGGTGCTGGGGTTCAAACCCAGGTCCTTGCGCATGCCAGGCAAGCGCTTTAACCACCGAGCCACTGCTCCAGTCCTTGTGGGTGGTTTCTTTAGCTTGACTTATTCTGCATAAAAAGTCTGTAACAGAAAGCCAAGCCTCCCAGGAGGCTCAGGTGCCACACCTTCTCAAGGACACTGCTGGCTACAAGCACGATTCAGCCCTGTCATGTCACCGTAAGTGATCTCAAGACAGACATGTCTGTATTCCCATTTGGGCGGACCAGGAGTGGCTCAGGACTGAAGCAGTGGTTACGTGATCAGAAATCAGGACAAGGTGGATCGTGCCTGATAAAAAGGCAGCTGCTGAGGCTGCCTCTGCTCGCTGCTTCCTGCTGAAGGTCATTGCTCTTGCTTTCGAAAGAGAGGGCTCTGGCCTCCCAGCCTGAAATCCTAGTAGGTGCCTCTACATACTTGCCCTTCTGTGTCCTTCAGCAGCTGTCAGGGAAGGCCACCGAAAGACCCTGGCAACCCCTGCCCCTGCACATGACAGCTTCTGGTTGGAGGTGAGGCAGATGGAACGCTGCCCTGAGCTGCTTGAAGCACAGGGCCCACGTCAGTGCCCAGGGGGCAGGGGCTGTCCCTTCCCCCTCACAGGCCTGAGGAAGAGTCAAGACTGGAGCAACTCTTCCCCTGCATGTGGTGTCCTTGTCTGTGGGGACTGTGCTAGGACCTTATTCCTCTCTTTCAGCCAGTCTTCCCAGGAACTGACCCCACAGAACTGCCATGTGACCAGCAGAAGAGATTCCTGCTTCCTCTTCCTTCTTCCCCATGAGTCCTCTTGACCTGGCCTCTGACTCAGCTCAGAGTTAACGCTGACCAGAGCTGCCAAGGCCCTCAGAGGCGAAGAAGTCCCAGGTCCCCCTACAGGGTCACCTGAGCCCCTTGTGAGGCACACAGTGGTTTCTTTAGGACTAAACAGTGGCAACGAAGCGAGGCGTCCTGCTCCAACAGCGCCTTGTGCCCGGTCAACTTACACAGTCGCTAAAGCGGCTTTGCTTTGCGGCTTATTTCAAGTCTCTGTTGGACACATGCTGTGTCATCGTGCCTGTCCTAAAGTGGTGGTATTTACTGGTGGTGATCTTGCCCCCAGAGGACATTTGACAATGTGTGGAGACACGTTGCGAGGGCAGGGGAAGAGGGGGCACTTTGCTGGCGACTAGTGGGCAGAGGCCGGGGGTGCTGCTGAACCTCCTACGGTGCACAGGACAGGCCCCCGCCACAAAGATGATCCGGCCCCAGAATGTCAGCAGTACCCAGGCTGAGAAACCCTGACCTGTAATAGGCCTTTGAACTTTTACGTGTCAAGACCTTCAGGTGCCTCTGAATTTAGAAATGCCTCTCGTGCTATCAATTTCCCCATAAAATTTTGTTCTCAGTACCCTTACTTTCTTAAGCCTTCTTGCTTTCTCTTTACCTTCATCATGAGGACCTCACCGGGACCATTTTCCGTAAAGAAATGAGGATTCTGCCCGTTGGTGGTGCTACTGCCTGGGACTAGGCGGAGAGCAGAGCTGCGGGGGCCAGATGTTAGGTGGCCATCTGGGGGCTGGTCTTTAGTGCCTGCTTTAAACAGGGAGCCCTCTGTCTCTTCCAAAGGGCTGCATGATCTGCCTCCCACCCCCTCCAGCCCTCCTCTGCCTGGCTTGCTGTGCCTCAGCCACCCGGCCTCCTGAAAGCTCCTGGAACATCGCCTTTTCTTTCCTGCCTTAGGCTTTTGTACCTGGGACGCTGTCCTCTGGCCTGTTGCCCGGGTGGTGCCATCTCATCTTTCGTGTCCTGTCTTAAATGTCACGCACAGGCTTCCTTGCATACTCTGTAAGTGCTTTGCCATTGTCCCTTGTCACCATCCCCCTGTTCTTTTCTTCAAGCTTCTCCGAGTTGTGATCATAGCTTTTCTTCTCTTGAGCATGTAGCTCCGTCGCGTCTTGTTCCATTGTGCTCCCGACACAGGGCCTGGCACGCAGAAGGCTGTCAGTAGTTACTGAATACGTGAGTGAGCAGGCAGAACTGATCCGGCTGGATGACAGTGCCCAGTGCATGCAGACCCCAGAGTGCGATTCCCAAGGGCAGCAAAGAGCTGTTGTGTGGAGATGACCTGAGCAGGGTCCCTTGGCATAGCTGAGCTCCCATCCCCAGACTGCGTGGTCAGAGAGTACAGAGAGAAGAGAGCGCCACCCACCGCCTCGGCAGCCTTGGACTTGGCAATGGGGAAGAGACAAGTACACACCCGCAGGCCAGGACGGGCATAGGAAAGCTCGCTGCTCCCGGGGTGCAGAGCTGGGAAGCAAGGGGCATAGGAAAGCTCACTGCTCCCAGGGTGCAGAGCTGGAAGCAAGGGGCATAGGAAAGCTCACTGCTCCCGGGGTGCAGAGCTGGGAAGCAAGGGGCATAGGAAAGCTCACTGCTCCCAGGGTGCAGAGCTGGAAGCAAGGGGCATAGGAAAGCTCACTGCTCCCGGGGTGCAGAGCTGGGAAGCAAGGGGCATAGGAAAGCTCACTGCTCCCGGGGTGCAGAGCTGGAAGCAAGGGGCATAGGAAAGCTTACTGCTCCCGGGGTGCAGAGCTGGGAAGCAAGGGGCATAGGAAAGCTCACTGCTCCCGGGGTGCAGAGCTGGAAGCAAGGGGCATAGGAAAGCTCACTGCTCCCGAGGTGCAGAGCTGGGAAGCAAGGGGTTTTAGGAGAGGGGGCTTCGTGGGGAAAGTAGCATTTGATCGGGCCCTAAAGGCTGAGTTGGAAGTGCAGGTCTGCGAAGGAGGCCAAGACCGTGGCACCTGTGCCAGGTACGAATGCTCCATGGGCAGAGCTCTTTGCTCTCAGCGAGACATCTGCACACCTGTCCAGCATGCAGGTGTCCAGTCGACACTGCTGGGAAGCCTGGCCCTCTTTCTCCACTTCCCCTTCCCCCAGAGCCAAGGGCCCTAAGGTGGTAGTTGACGATTCCTGTCTCTATTTCTTCATGCTTTTTTTTTTTAAGAGACAGAAAGGGAGAGAGAGAAAGAATCAATTTTATTTATTCTTCCAGCTGGCCTTTGTTTCACTTAGTTGTGTATGTGGTGCTGGGATTTGAACCTGGGTCCTCCACATGCCAGGCAAGTGCTTTAACCACTGAGCCAGCACTCCAGCCCTTTTTAGGGCTGTGAGGATAGCCCTAATTCATGTGTTTCTGATCAAAATTTCAGCACGTGGCTATCTTAGAAACACTTAAGAATACAGAAAAGTTCATCTTTCAAAAGATGGGAAGTGAAAATGAGAAGTGGGTGGGGCTTCCCAGAGAGGCTGCGTCTGTCTGCTGAAGCCACCCAGACAACGCCAGCTTAGTGAACAGAAAGACCAGGGAGGGGCCTGTCTTGAAGGGCCAGGCCAGAGGGACTCATCTCAATTGTCAAGGAGAGCAGGAGCTAGAGGGAACCATCAGACACTTCAGGAACAAAGTCAGTGGCACCAGAATGAGAAGGAGGCCAGGGCCACGGCTGGGATGTCCAGGTGGAGGTGCCTGGCAGCAGTTGGGCCGCAGCTGAGCTGCAAAAACAGCTGCCTCTGTCCAGCCATGGCATAAGCCAGCGGGCTGGACTGAGTTGTTGAGGAAAAGAGGTGCTGAGAGAAAAAGAAACCGGGTTGTAGCAGGAAAGCCATGGGGTTTGGCAGACAGGGTCTCTGGTGATTGGTAAGAGCGTGTTCAAGGTTGGGGGTGGTAGCATACGCTGCAATCCCAGCCAGTGAAGAGGCTGAGGCAGGACAGCAAGTCTGAGGCCAGCCTGGGCAACTTAGCAAGACTCTGTCTCAAAATGAAAAGGGCCACGGCTGGAGCGGTGGCTCTGCAGTTACGGCGCTTGCCTGGCATGCACGAGGATGCAGGTTCGAACCCCAGCACCACGTACACAATGAAGTGCTGAGCAGCAAAAGCCACATGGAAAGCTAAATAAAGTTGATTCTCCCTCTCCCTCCTTTTCCCTCTCCCTCTTTAAATAAATGGGCCAGGGATGTAGCTAAAGCACTCCCAGGCTCAATCCCAGTACTGCAAAAAGAAACAAAGAGAGTTTCCAGAGTCCTGGAGATGGGAACCACCAAGGGCAGGAGCTTGCAAATGAAGAGAGAGGAGAGGGCTTGACTTTTCCCTGAGTTTGGGATCAACAAAATAAGAGTCACGTTTTAAAGCTGTCAAATAAGTTTGTAAGCAGAAAGGAAGAGCCGATGGGAAGTGAGGATTTCAGCCTGGGAAGACCCTAGAAGTTCAGGTGCCACCTTGGCCTTACAAGGAGTAATGACACATGTTGGTCAAAGGTAGGCAGGAGCCAGGTGCAGTGGCACATGCCTATAATCCCAGAGACAGGAGGCTGAGACTGGAGGATCACAAATTTGAGGCCAGCCTCAGCAATTTAGTGAGACCCTGCCTGAAAATAACATAGGAAGTGAAGTCTGGGGATGTAGCTTTGTGGTGCAGTGCCCCTGGGTTCTGTCCCCAATTCTTGGGGCTGTGGGAGGCAGGCAGGGAGGAAGATAGGGAGGGGGCAGACACTGACTTTTGAACTAGGAAAGAGGCTTTGGCAGCATGCATCGGGTGACCTCAGTCACCTCTGTGAAGTAGTGGATGGAGCCCTCGTCTGAGAGTATGGGGCCGGGGATCTGGATGCTTGAAGGATGAGCTTTAGGGCAGTTACTGTGGGAAACCCATGTCTAGAAAGAAACTGATGTCTCCAGACCCCTGGGAAAGGAGCTACTCCTTGGATGTGGGACAGTCTCATAGTTCAAGGGAAACTTCTCCAGGAGCCTTCAGCAGCTTTCACTCAGGAGCAGGGAAGAGCTCTCTCAGGGGCCTTGGTGCTGCCTGGGGGTGGACAGGGGAGAACAGGGGAGCAGAAGATGGGAGAAGCTGGGGCACCCTGAGCTCCAAGATCAGCTGACTGTGCCACAGGGCAGGAAGGAAATGATGCCCAAAGGGAGGTGGGCACCTGGTGGGAGGAGGCTCGGGGGAATGGAGAGTGTCATGGGGGGAGACTGCGGGGTGGAATGGAG
>PVKS010015311.1:18949-46373 GCA_004027875.1 Aplodontia rufa | reverse complement strand
CTAAGCAACACCATAAATCAAATAGATTTAACAGCTGGGTTTACTTTTTTCTTAGCAGTGCATAGATCCTTCTCCAAAATAGATCATATTGTAGTTCACAAAGGAAATCTCAGTAAATATAAAAAAAAGTAGATATTATTCCATGCATCCTATGAGAACATGATGCCATGACCCTAGCAATTAACAGCAAAAAATATAACAGAAAACATACATATACATGGAGATTGAATAATACCCTATTAAATGAAGAATGGATCCAAGAAGACATGAGAGCAGAAATCAAGAAATTCTTGGAAGTGAATGAGAATGATGACACAACATATTGAAATCTCTGGGACAGCATGAAAACATTCTTAAGGTGAAAATTTATAGCTCTGAGGGCCTACATTAAAAATTAGGAGAGATCTTGAATAAATAAGTTTATGCTCCACCTTAAATCCCTACAAAAGGAAGAACAATCTAATCTCAAAGCCAGCAGAAGATAGGAAATAATAAAAATCAGATCTGAAATCAATGAAATTGAAAACAAAAAGACATTGAAAAGAATCAATGAAATAAAACACTGTTTCTTTTAAAAAAATAAACAAAATTAACAGACCTCTAAGCAATCTCAGTAAAAGAAGGAAGGGATTGAAGCAAATCAACACAATCACCAATGAAAAGGGAGCAGTCACCATTGACCCCAAGAAAATCCAATGGATTATAAGAACATATTTTGAAAAACTATACTCCTCCAAATTAGATAATCTGGAAGACATGGGCAAACTTCTGGATGCAAAAAAATATCTCCAAATTGACACAAGACAATATTGAAATCTTTAGCTGCCCAATTACAGGCACCGAAATCCACATAGCAATTAAAGCCTTCCAAAGAAGAAAAGTGCAGGATCCAGTGAATTTCCTCCTGAGTTTTACCATGCCCATGAGGAAGAGCGACAGCCTTTCCTTACTAAGCTATTACAAGAAATTGAAAAGGAGGGAACTCTACCAAACATGTTTTATGAGGCAACCAAAACTCTGATAACAAAACCTAACAGAGAGACACACACACAAAAAAAAAAAAAAAAGAAAGAAAGAAAAGAAAACTACAGACAAATATCCCTAATGAACATTGATGTAAATATCCTTAACAGTGTTGTAGTAAACCATATTCAAAAACACATTAAGAAGATAATTCACCAAGATCAAGTGGGCTTCTTCCCAGGGATGCAAGGCTCAACGTAAGCAAGTCAATAAATGTGATTTATCACTTAAACAGAATTAAGGACAAAAACCATGCGATCATCTCAATTGATGCCGAAAAGGCCTTTGATAAAATCTAGCACCCATTTATACTCAAAACTCTAGAGAAGATAGGGATCAAAGAAACTTAACTATTTAAAGGCCGTATATAACAAACCCTTAGCTAGTATAATACTAAATGGAGAAAAGCTGCTGCCCACTCTCACCACTTTTAATCAATATAGTCCTCGAGACCCTAGCCAGAGCAATGAGGCAAGAGAAGGAAATCAAAGAGATAAGAATATGAAAACAGGAAGTCAAACTATCAGTTTTTGCTGGTGACATAATCTTATATCTTGAAGATCCAAAAAACTCCACCAGAAAACTGCTTGAGTTAACAGATTTAGCAAAGTAGCAGGCTACATGATCATCACCCATAAATCAATAGCTTTCTTATATGGTAACAATAGTAGGGCAGAAGAAGAAATCAGGTCCAATTCACAATATCTTCAAAAAGAATAAAATACTTAGGAATTAATCTAACAAGGGAAGTGAAAGACCTCTACAATGAAAATTATCGAACACTGAAAACCAGTAATCAAAGAAATGCAAATCAAAACTACATTAAGATTTCACCTTTCTCCAGCAAGATTGGCAAAGATGAAGAATATAAACAATAACAGATGCTGGAAGGGTTGTGGGGAGATAGGAGCACTAGCACACTGTTGGTAGAACTGCAGACTGGTACAGCCGCTCTGGAAAGTAGTGTGGGAACTCTTTAAAAACATTAGGTTTGGATCCACCATATAAACCATCTGTCCCTCTTCTATGTATTTTCAGGGAGAAGTTAGAATTAGCATATTACAATGACATGGTAAAATCAATATTCATAGCAGCTCAATTTCTAATAGTTAAATTATGGAATCAAGAACCCAGATGCCCCTCACAGGATGAAAGGATTGAAAAGCTCTGATATATATATGAAATGTAATTCTACTCAGATATTAGAAACGATGATATTGCGGCCTTTGAAGGTAAATGGATGGTAATGGAAGAAATGAAGTTAGCCAAACCTAGACACTCAAGGGTCGAATGTATTCCCTCATTTATGGAGTCTATAACAAAATCCAGACTTGGGTGAAAGGTTGTCAGACTCACATTATTAGGCTCAGTAAAGGCATAGCAACACATAATCTAGGGCAAGCATACATATGTAGGGAGGAGGGGAAGATGACAGGGAGGGGAGGGGAGAAGAAGGGAGGACAGGGAGGGATCTAAGGAGACAATCAACAATGTAGCATACTCTTTACTCCTGCCCCAGAAGCAAAGTAATAGCTATACAATCATTTAATCCTGGAAAATTCATAATCTAAACATTTATATTATTTGTAGGGGTGACATATATAAGAATTAAAGGACTAAGGTGTGGGTGATGTGGTGGTAACTCTGGTTTAGGACCAAATGCACATCTTATTGTTACTTTATAAGTATTTATGATTGTAGAATAACTCAACTCCTTAACAAAAAGTTTTTAAAAAAGTCTTAGTATGGACAAGGTTCAACAGATAAATAAAGCATTTGTCTTTAAAAGAAAAACGAAAAGAGGGGCTGGAGTGGTGGCTCAGCGGTTACATTGCTTGCCTGGCACTTGCAAGGGTGCGGGTTCGAACCCCAGGAACATGTACACAACGGAGTGTCAGAGCAACGAAAGCTACATGCAATATTAAGTAAAATTGATTCTCGGTTTCTCTCTCACACATTAACCCTCTCTTTAAAAAAAAACAGCTTTGTTGTGGTAGAACAGACATCCTATAAACTGCACGGTTAATGTATATAATTGAGATTATGTTTGTGAATCTAAGAACCCATTGCCACCATCAAGATGGTGAATCCACTCATCTCTCCCCAAAGTTGTCCTAGCTTGTGCTCTTTTGCAACTCTTCCCTCCTGTCCCACCCTGCCCACCCTCCCTGGCCGCCACTGATCTGCTTTCTTTCATATTAAAATGTTATGTGGATGGACTCATGCAATAAGTATGCTTTTGGCTCCGCAGATTTCAGTGTAGTTGCAGTGGGATTCATCAGTCAAACCTCCACATCTTTAACTTCTCAATCATAATTTCATTCTGCTTGCTCCTTCATGCTTCAGTCCTTACAACAGCCTTCTGATTTATGAAATCTTCACCTGTGTGTAGACCTATGATGTCCAGTCTGTTAAGTCCATTGCAATTGTCACTGTGACTTTCATTTTCAAGATTTCTAGTTGGCTCTTTTTCTGACTTTCCTATTATTGCTTTATTTTTGCCTGTTGAGTTTCTCTATTTCTTGTTATTTTTTGAGTCTTTTTTTCTCATAATTTATCACTTTTTTTTTTTTTTAAAGAGAGAAACAACTTTTATTTTTAGTTTTTCACATGGCCTTCGTTGCTCTGACACTTAGTTGTGTACGTGGTGCTGGGGTTTGAACCCGGGTCCTCGCGCTTGCCAGGCAAGCGCCGAAACCACCGAGCCACAGCTCCAGCCCCAATTTATCACTTTTGAAGGCCTAAGCATATCCGTTTTCAGATCTTTTTATCATCTCTCCACCATGTTGAACTTATCTGGATTGAATCAATCTGCCAACAGTAGATTCTGCTGGGTGCTTCTTCCTGTGTTGGAGCATTTTGGTGTGGAGGCCTTTCTCATATCACAAACTGTCTCCCCTTCCTGTCCTCACCCTTCTCTTCTTCAGAGTTTTCTGTCTACTCTCACCTGGTCATCTGGGACTTTTGAATCCAGATCAGTTTAGGGGAAGTGGAAGATACTGACACAGCTGATGAGTGACTTGTCTCAACGTCTGTGTGCCAGGCATTATGTACAGATGTGCAAAAAGGGAATATCCAAGAGTAATCTGAAAACACCACATTGATTAAAACTGATGTGTGTGTGAAATAATGGGCCATGTGAAGAGAACTTATTTGGAGGAGTGATGGTGCAATTATTTTCCGAATCGACTCAATACTAAAATTTCTAAAATAAAGGATTTCTAAAATTCTATGAAAGTAATTTTATTTTGCTCATGAACTGTTTCCAGAGATTTTCATTGACAGATTTTCAATGTCAGTCTTAGTAATATTTTAAATGCCCAGTGAAGAGGCCTTGTTTATGTCAAGGTGGTGCTAAACACTCCTGGTGTGCGGTGACTGCCTTGCGAGGTCAACCACAAAGCACATCTGAGATCTGTTTTTTGTGAGGATTTCCACTGCGGGATGGGGCTGGTGAGGGAAAATGCTGAAGGGTATTCCTTATTTCCTCAGTTATCCTAGAAGTAAAGGTAGTGTGTGATAGACATGCTAACAGAAATCCGAAGGGAGAAGGGGAGGGAGGTGGCCTTCTCTGCCAGGGAGGAGAGAGAGGCTTGTTTCAATTCAGGTGCTTTCTTAGAAAAGGCGTCTCCTCTTCTAAGGAAACTCTGCTTTGCTCTGATAGGCAGGCCTAGGGTTTTTTTTCATTGATTCCACAGCTGGGGAACCCCCATGGATGGGCTGGGCTGCTAAAGTGAACAATTACACTTGGTTTG
Source organism: Aplodontia rufa (assembly GCA_004027875.1). Classification (NCBI taxonomy): domain Eukaryota; kingdom Metazoa; phylum Chordata; class Mammalia; order Rodentia; family Aplodontiidae; genus Aplodontia; species Aplodontia rufa. The sequence goes on along the minus strand of PVKS010015311.1, from coordinate 41,595 downwards.
ACTGACCTTGCTCAGTGACAATTCCCTCTGGTGCAGAAAACCAGGATGAACACAGCTTGCTCAATCACCCCAAGCTAGGCCCAGAGGAATACAGAAATTTTACTCCTGCACATTTCCATCTGAATTAGAGCCTCTTGGGTGACACGACTGGAAAATAAAATTTCTTTACAGTGCAAATGTATTTGGCAGCCACTGTATATACAAAGTTCAACTTTAGGGCAAAGAAAAAAAGAACACTCATTGTGTAATCAGATCAAATTATTGGCTATGGAGAAGAGTTCCTGGTTTGGATACTGGATCTTTTATACCACCAGTATCAATCTTACCACTGCAATTCTGTATTCTAAATATCTTCCCTTTGGAGACCTTTACCACAGTCTCTTATTTATTTCGATCTTGTTATATAAGACACACAACAGCATCAGAGAAGGAAGGGTTGACCCCTCCCCTTACTTTTCACAAGGATTCAAAAGAAAAAAATGCAACTGGTTCTATAAATAAAAAGACGGAGCTTGATTTTTTAACTTTTTTGTTTTTTTGTTTTGGTACTGGAGATTGAATTGAGCGGTGCTTAACCATTGAGCCTCATCCCCAGCTCTTTTTTTTAATTTTTAATTTTAATTTTTTATTTTGAGACAGGGTCTTCTTGCTAAGTTGCTTAAGGTCTCACTACGTTGCTGAGGCTGGCTTTGAACTTGTGATCCTCTTGCCTCAGCCTTTTGAATCCCTGGGATTACAGGTTTGCTCCATCATGCCCAGCCAAAGAGGGAGTTTTCTAAATTCCCATGTGAAGAGATGTGAGGGGGAGAGACAAAGCAGTTGAGCAGGGACCTTTCCCATCGTGGTTCAAGTGATAGAGATGGCCTGGAGGTGCTGCTATCTTTCTTCTCGCCTTGCTTTTCTCTCCATTTAACTTGATCTCTGTAAGTCTCAGAGCACGCACAGTCCTTCCATGGAAAACAAAGGCACTGGCTCATCTCGTGTTTGCTAGGTCTGACCTGCGTATGGTTCTGAAAATGTTCAAATCATATGGAAGAATGGAAACTTTCATTTTAAAAATCCAGATTTTTAACTTCTCATGAAAAATCAGAACATCTGACTACTTGGTTCATCAAAGCAACCACTGGCAGGTTTTAGATACAGGGTAAAGCGCTGCACTTAGCTGCAGCGTGACCTTGCTTGACCCCTGGTTATACAAGGGCTGAGTCCTTTTGGCCCTTGCAATCCTTTTCACAAAGCACACCTTTTCCTGCGTTTCTTACTAGTTCATTCAGCAAATAAGGATCTCTGTTGTAAGATCTGTGTGTACGGTAGCAAATAGATCAAGTTCCCGCAAGCATGTCATACGATGTTAGGTGAAAAGTGTCACAAAGAAGAATAGCACATTATTTTAGTAACTTTTTTTTTCTACTGTGACTAAAAGACCTGGCAAAAACAATTTTAGAGGAGGAAAAGTTTATTTGGGCACTCACGGCTTCAGCAGTCTCAGCCCATAGACAGCAGGCACCAATCCTGGGGGCTCCAGTTGAGATTGAAATCATGGCAGAAGAGTGTGGCAGAGGGAAGAGGCTCAAGATGTCACACCAGGAAGCAGAGCGAGTTCTGTGCTCAACAAAGTATATACCCAAAAAACACAACCTCAGGGACCCACCTCCTCTAGCTACACCCTACCTGCCTTCAGTCACCACTCAGTCCCTATCAGGGGTTTAAAGCACTGATTGGGTTGAGGCTCTCAGAACCCAATCATTTCACCTCTAAGCCGTCTTGCATTGTCTCACACATGAGCTTTGGGGGACACCTCACATCCAAACAATAACAAGCATGATGTGCAGGCACATAGGTGGATAATACTTCATGGCCCACTTGGAGTTTAGCCCACTTGGACCAATGAGAGGTGAGTGGAAGTGATCCCTGCCACCTTTGGGTGGGGACATTTCCTCCCTGGCCTTGATTTCCCTCACTTCCGATTGCTGTGGTGAGCATGTAACCCGTACTGAGCAGGACTCCTATCAGAGGATCGTCTGGGAGAGTTTCTCAGTGGACTTACTAGAATGATAAATGCTTCTCTAAGTGTCAGATTTCTGGATTGTCTGCCTGGAAATGGAATGGAAGTCAGGAGTGACAGGAGTGGGGTGCTCAGAGTGCAACTAGGGTGCGCTGGGGCGTCCTCTCTGAAGAGGTCGCATTTGAGAGGAGGTTTGAAGTGAGCAGACGAGCGAGCGGATGGACTAAGTGGATAAGACCATTCCGGATAAAGGGAAGAGTAGAGAGCTGTGTGTGTGTTGACTTGTAAACATGATGTTCAGACTTAATTCCTCTCCCCAAAATTTTATGCAAATGAACATACTAATGTAAGTAGGTCGCATTACTAGTTTTTTGTGCCCCCTCCCCAGAATTTTGTGTTGGCTGTCACCTGCTTTCCATCTGACTTCAGTCCCTGATCAGATTCTGCAGAATCCATCAACACATTTGTGTTGATTCTCAGCAGCAGCCAGGGCCAGGCAGCTTTCATCAGTATGTTCAGATACGAGCTTATTCCCACAGGGGAGAAAAGAAAGCGGAAAAAGAAAAATAGGCTCCACTTTCTTTTGTTTCCCTTGGCTTGTTAGGACTCTGCTGTAGAAAAATCATAAACCAAGTCAGCTCAAAGATAAAGAAATTTAATGTGATTTTTAGCCATGAAAATTGTCTTGGATATATGCAATTACTTTTTCCATCAATGTGTCATATTGATGTCTAGATGGTACCACAAACAGGCACTCTTTATTCCCTTATCAGTGCTATTCAGCTATTTAGTACTTAATAATTCAAATTCTGAATTGTTTTATTTAAACACATGGAAGTACGTGCTTGCTATGTTCTGTTGGGTATACTTTAATCCACTGTGATAAACTCAATGCTTTTGCATACATTAGTTACCAAATTAAGCACGAACTGACTATGAAAATGGGTAATTCCTTTTTATCCTTGTTTCTACTATTTTTTTTCATTCCTGAAAACAGCTGAATCTAGCTATTTCTTGATTCTATGTTTCTTTTGTGTTTTATTTGTGGAGCCCAGAAGCTATGTCTTCTAGTAACTTTTCTCCCCAGGGCCATGTAGGTGAACCCAGGAAATATTCAGGAAACATCAGGTAAACAAAAGAAGAGTTCTTGCCTAGATTCGGGGTTTGATACTTTAAATGCTGTGATCATTGATTCTGTCCTGTGCTGCACTCGATGGGTGTTTTGGGGTTTCCATTTTGCAAAACCATCTGGAAAGTCTAGAATGGCTGAATGTGGAGTAGGTAGAGTGTGATCCTGGCAATAAGCTCTATTCCAGAAGAGGATGTTGATGCCAGCTTTCCGGAGGAGTGAGCAAGAATAGAGATGGATTTGGTTGAGTGGAAGAACAGGGAGAAGGGCAGAGACATACAGTGGTCAGAAAATCTACATAATGAAGAGTTACTCTGGAAGGAGGTGGTTAAGTTATCTTTCTCTTAACTTTTGCTTAACTCTTACACAATGACATAGATTTAAACCTTAAAATCCACCAGAATAGAGGAGAAAGTTTAGGCTTTTTGCACTTAACCTAAAGACCCTTTATCGCTGGGCCACATCCCCAGCCCTTTCTCATTTTTTATTTTGAGACAGGGTATCACTAAGTTGCTTCAGATCTTGCTAAGTGGCTGAGGCTGGGTTTGAACTTGCGATCCTATTGTCTCAGCATCCTGAGCTTGCTGGGATTACAGACATGTGCTACCACATCCGGTTTGACCTGATTTGCAAATTTCTTTTCAGTGATCAAAAAGTGAAAATAGCGTGATGAAAACAGGTCCGGATTAGAGAAAAAGGGGAGGAAGGCATCCAGGCATACAATAGCATGGATACATGCAGTAGACAGAGAAAACGTGAACTGACATGTGCTTGCGAGTACTGTTTCAACAACAGAGGACAGCAAGGATCCAGATAGGGACAAGGTAAGTAGATCTGCCTCAGTAGTTTTTCCATATGTAAAATACGAATACTATAATTTCATTATTTCATGCTTGGATTTTATCCTGAATATTAAATAGAATGCACTGAACCAAGTAGCAATAGGTTAGTTCTGATTTTTTTAAGGGTTATCATAATACAGATTAAAATAAACAGTGGACTTTTCTTCCCTCTTTGTTTCACCTGGGCTGGAAATTCACTTGAGTATAGATAGGAGAGCTTAAACCTACCGCCACCACAAAAGACAAACGCTCTGGTGGAGGCTGAGGCTCCAGAGATTACACTAATATTCGGATTGGACCAATGAAGCCATTTTTCTTCCTCCCAACTGACTTAATGAACAGTAAGGAACTTGGAGTTTTCAAAAGAGAGAGAATAAAAGATGAAGAGAATGGGAATGGAAAGTAGGAGTCTGGAGGACATCAGATTAGGACAGGGGGCAGGTAGAGACAGTAACACAGCCCTGGTCACTGTTGGTAATAAGTCCTGGAGTATGAAGAAGTCTTGAAAAACGGGGCAAGAACAGAAAAGCACGGTCATCTGGGAGTGATTCCAGGTCAGTCAGAGGGTTGATGAATGAGAACTTGAGTACGCGGTAGGCGTAAGACAAGCCAACCGCGTGTCGACCCCCACAGCTGAGGGCATGAATAGTCCCTCAATTGGGAAAGAGAACCAGCAAAGTTAGCTTCTTGGTTTTTCCTATTACTGCTATCATTTTTCTGGGCATTTTCTTTTATTTTCAAAAACTCAAGGAATGTAGAGGGGGAAGGTTGAGTGGTAATACAGGCAGCCAGTGAAACAGGTGACCTTTGTCAGGCCTGAAGCGCAGTGGCTGATGGCTTTTGGTCCAGGATCTTTGCTCAGGGAGAGAAGGTGGACTGAAAAAGCTCTTGCCAAATTATTCTACAAGTACTCCACTCTGCCATAGTTTGCGTGTATTTCTCCAACAGCTTGGATATATTAAAACGTGTCTAGTAAATCATGTAGCATATGGTGAAGGCAAGTCATATAAAGATCATAAATTTAAGAGGACTAGCTTTGGAATTTTTATAAGAAGAGCGACCTGCATTTCGAATTGCTCAACACCCATCTTCTGGGTCTTACCTACTTTGCAGATTTGATCTGATCATAAATAAACTCATCCTCTTCTTCCCATGACAGATCTGTCTATAAGGTTTCCTGCCTTTTAAAGGATATCATTGACTGCATTATCACCCAACTTCAAAAAATAGGAATGCTATTTTAAATCATTGTTATTTTGTTTCCAAGTCCTATCATTTCTTCCTCAATATATCGGTTAGGCTACTACTTCTGATCCTCCCTGTATTGGCTGCTGTATGACTTTCCAAAGGCAAAGTTTAAATTTTGTCATTCTTATGTTTATTTCCAGGACTCCACTGACTATTAGTCCATGCACACTCCTTTTCTTTACATGCTATTGTTGTTGTGTGTCCAAAAATATAAACCTCAAAAATATTTTGATATTTTTGCTTAAATACTTCATTGGTTTTTAAACGTTTAAGTAAAGAAAAAATTGTCCTTCATATTTACCCATATTTTTCTCTTTTCATATCCTCATTAATTAAATTAATTAATTTGTACCAGGGATTGAACCCAGGGGAGCTTAACTACTGAGCCATATCCCCAGCCTCTTCTATTTTTATTTTGAGACGGGATCTCACTATCTTTGGGCCTTACTACTTTGCTGAGATTGGCTTTGAACTTGTGATCCTCCTGGGATTACAGTCGTGTGCACAGTGCCCAGACCCCTCTCTCTCTCTCTCTCTCTTTTCAAAGTGGTCATATATGCATACATAATGACAAAGTAATTTGAGCCTGATCCCTATCCAGTATCTCCCCCACTTTGCCCACTCCCTGCTCTCTTTTCTCCAATGTAATGCCCGCCTATTACATGTATAAATGTCCATGTACATATATATTAATTTTAGATTTTTAAAATTTAAATGTCTTCATGATTATTTTTTGGCTTCTCAGGGGAAACAAATGTACCTTACAGAATTGATAAGCACCATTTTCCCTCCCTCTCCACCTTACCTTTCTCCGCTCCCTGCTCTCTTCCTCTCTCCCTCTCGTAGCTATAGTTCCCCCAGATCATGTGATACTTCAAATTTGGTGTATCTAGTAAATAAACTTGTCTGACTTTCACCCTGTCCTTGATTTTACTCTAGCTTATGCAAATGAGAGAAAACATTTGACCCTGGGTTTGGCTTATTTCACTTAGAATTATTTGTTCCATTTCCATCCATTTACCTGCAAAAGCTATGATATTATTCTTCCTAATAGCTGAGTAGAACTCCAATGTATATGTATACACCAAAGCTTTTGGATCTATTCAAACAGTGAGGGGCATCTGGGTTGATTCCATAATTTAGTTATGGTGAATTGAGTTGCTATGAACATTGATATAGTTTTGCCTTTGTTGGTTGTAGCTCGTTTGGGAAATACCCAGGAGTAGGATAGCTGGGTCATATGGTGGTTCCATCCCTAAATTTTGAGGAATCTCCATACTGCTTTCCAGAGTGGCTTTACCAGTCTGTAGTCCCACCAACAGTATGTTAGTGTTCCTTTCTCCCAAAAACCCCTCCAGCATCTGTTATTATTTGAAGTATGTAGAACTAAATTTCCATCTAGAATTATTCTCCTTCAACCTGGAGTATCGTCCTTTAGTGTGGAGGATCATTTTAGTTTTTGATGAAAATATCTTTAGATGACCTTAATATTTGGAAGATATTTAACTGATAATAGGTTTTAAAGGTAACCCTGTCTCCTGCCTTCATTTCTTTCTGGGGAAAGTCAGATCATATGCTTCTCTTTGTTCCCTTGTGCCTTAGGTGTCTTCCCCACCCAACTTCCTTTAAGGTTTTTCCTTTCATTTTGTTAGGCTTTACTGTGTATCCTACTGTAGTTCTTTGAGCTTTCTGAAGTCATGGGCTGCTCTTTTTGATAAATTTTTAAAAAATATTTTTCTATATTTCTCCAAATATTTGTTCTCTCCTATACTCCTTCTTACACATGAAATACATGATTTTAGAATCTCAATACTATCCCACAGGTCACTGGAACCCTGTCCGTTATTTTGCAATGCTTTTCTTTATGTGTCAGATTGAATGATTTTATTGATCTGCCTTAGAGTTTAATTACCCCTTTAGTCACATCCACCTTATTGCTCATCATATGCAATGAGTTATTTTTTAACTGATACATTTTTCAGTTCTAGGATTTCCATTTTGCCATTTGTAGGGTTTTCATAACTGTCTTGAAATTCTTATCTTTTCACCCATTATGGTAATTTTTTCCTGTAAGCACTCTTGGCCTAGTTTTCATATTTTCAATTTCATGTCATCTAATTTCAATATCTGCATAACAGACAGGAGTCTATTTCTTTTGACTAACTTCCCTTAGACTTTAGATCACATTTTCTTGTTAATTTACATACTTAGCAATTTTTTATTATATACCTAATGTGGTGATTGGAATATTGTAGAGAATGCAATTTGTGCCATATGCCTCTGCAGTGCTGAGATTTGTTCCAGTCAGGAGTTAAATTAATCTTGAAGCGGTGTTTGTTTTCCCATTCCTTTCCTCTTGAGCATAGCTTTGACTCCTAAGGCATGGTTTTTCTTGGGTGTATCTGAGTCCCCTCTAGCTCCAGAGCCTGTTTTTCCTGCATTGGGCAGCTGCTAAACCATTTTCTTAGATTTTTCAACATTCCAGGTATCTAGGCTTCTCCTGCTGAGTGACCTGGACTTTCGCATAAGCATAGCTCAACAGTCAGCTGAGGATTAAGCAAAATTTGTATGCAGATTTGGGGGTTCTCCCTCTATGACTTCTTGTTCTCTGGGATTTCACTCCTCAATTTCCAGCCACCATAGCAGTACCAAATTCCATGTTTTGACTCCTATAATGAAAGTATGGTTATACTTATGGCTCAGTGGGGCTGGAGGCTGCCCCGTTGGGAAAGCCAAGCAGGGAGCTCACATTTTTGGGTCCTTTTTCAAGGATCAAATCCCTAGCTTAGTCTGTTTTTGATTACCCTCCAGTACCTTCAAACAGTTGTTTTTAATATTTTGGCCAGAGTTTATGATTGTTCTCTTTGGGAATGTTAGTCCTATTCAAGATACTCTGCAAGTACAGGGACTCAACCTCTCTATTGATTTCTAGTGAATGCTGAAGCCTTACCCCAGCAATGAAGATCCGCTAGGAGCAGTCCTCATGAGGGTTAGTCTTATGTGTCAATTTGGGCTAAGTGATATTCAGACGAATGGTAAAATGTTGTTTCAGGGTGTGTCCGTAAGGATGTTTCCAGAAGAAAGTAGCGGTTGAATTCATTCATGTAGTAAACATCACTCTTACCAATAGGGCAGGCATTATCCAATCCATTGAGGACCTAAATAGAACAAAAATTTGGAAGAAAAACAATTTTGTTCTTTCTGCTTCAGCTGGGACAATCATCCTTTCCTGTCATGAGAAATCAGTGCTAGGTTCTTGAGCCTAGGGACTCAGATTAGAATTTATAGTTGGCCCCCTGATCCTCAGGCCTTTGGGTTTGGACTGGAATCACACCACCAGCTTTTCCTGAGATTTTAGGACTTAGCCTGTATGGTTGTATGAGCAAAGATCCCATAATAAATCTCTTTCTGCTTGTCTGGATATGTAGCTCATGGCCTCTTTCAGTGGAGAACCCTGACTAATACAGTCCCCAATCACACTTTGTATCCATGCCTCTGCTTATCTTGTGCCCTGGCTTCTATGTCAACATGGCCCGAGTCAATTATCAACACTTTTATTAGCTAATAATAACACCCCTTTGCTTCTTCTGCAATAAACTCAGGAGACAGGTAGAGGTGAAATGATCACCTTCCTTATTGATAAAGCTAATTGGAGAAAGAAGCATTAAGATTTCTTACTACATGGCAGAAAATAGATCAGAACATAAGCATCAAGTAGATAGGTTCCTATGAAATGGGCTAAGCCGAGCACACTAGGTTTCTGCTCTTGAACTCACTGTTGAACTCTCTGTGGGAGGAGGTATGAATGGGGAGACCACTCATGAGTGCTATCCTAACTGAAGAGTCTCCACATGGAAACATGGAGAGCCAACTCCTTCCTCACACCCACCTCAAATACTAACAAGAACCCAAATATCACTATTGTTTTTGCCCATCCTTCTTGTGCCCTCCTGCATGGATATAATCTTATTGCTGTGAATGCTCGTTTTAATTTATATGACTTTATAGCATTTACCATTTCATGTAAACATAATAATTTATTCCACTGTGCTACCTCTTTTTTTCCCCTAGAATGTCCTTAAAGTTAAGGGCTAGTTATTATTGTTCACTCTTTGATATTCCTTAACTATTAACATGGTAACTGATAATTGGTAAGCCCTCAACGAGTATTTACAGAATGAGAAAATGAGTAAATTAAATGATCCCTGGGGGAAAAAATAGAGGATGGCTTGTTCCGAATAAGCTCAAGCCAAGAATGATCTAATAATTTTAAAAGAATAAGCAAGCCCATCATGGGAATGAAAGAGTATATTGCTGTTTAGAGAAGCTAATTGTTTCTCACTGGAGAAGCTGGTGATGACATCACCAGCACCCGAGACCAAGCACGCCCATCATCTTCTAATCTACAGTGTGGGAGGCTGCTCTAGCAGGTGTGCTGAGAATGGGGCTCGAGGGACAGCTGACAGCACCTTCCTGGAGCCCGACACCAGCTGCTCTATGGGACTTCAACATCTTAAATTACATGGGAAGTTAGAATGAGGGAAATGAATGAATCGAAATGGGGGGGTGGGATTCCACTTGAATGTTAATTTGAGACTGTTTCTTAACTATGTTTTGTCAAATTCTTATGCTATAGTTTGAATGTGGAATGTTCTCCTAAGGCCCATTTGTTATGGACTCCATCTCCGGGGTGGTACCATTGGGAGGTTGTGGAACCCTTGGGAGGCAGGGTCTAGCGGAAAGTCCTTAGAGCATTAGAGGGCTTGCCCTGGCAGGGGATTGTGGCACCCTGGTCCCTTCTTTTTCTTTTACTCCCTGGCCATGAGGTGAGCCATTTGCTGTGCCATGTGCTCTGATATTGCCATCCAGCACCCTACCAAAGGCCTAAAAGCAAGGGGTCTGCTTGATCATAGCATGGAGCCTCTAAAATTATGAGCCTATATATATATATATTTTTTTTTAACTAAGTTATTTCAAGTTTTTTGTTATAGAGATGGAAAACAGATGATATGCTTGGGATATGAGTTGTCCCTCAGAAACTCCTACATTAAAGCAGGAGATGAAAACATGAGATTATTGGAGTTGTAACCTGGCTAGTGAATGAATCCATTTGACAGATTAGTGATTTGAATGGACCGAGTGGTAACCGTAGACAACTGGGGCATGGTTGGTAGAAATTAATCCATGGGGCATGTCTTTGTGGTTCATATTTTGTCCCTAGCTCCTTGCTTTTTTTCTGATTACTGAAGTCCATGAGCAAAGCGGCTTTCCTCAGCCACAGTCTCCCACCTTGGTGTTTTGCCTATGTCAGGCCCAGAGCAGCGGAGTTGGCAACTGTGGACTGCACCTCGGAAACCACGTGCTTAAACAAACTGCCCCTTCTCTATGTTGTTATTTTTCAAGTACTTTAGTCACAGCAATGGAAAGCTGACTAACACAGCTCCTAATTCAAGCTAATTCAAGAAATAGCCCTACCTTTTAACCTTCATCCTCAACACTATGAGACAACGCACTGGGAAGAAAATTATGAATCTAGAAGTAATTTTTATATTTTTCACCTGACAGAATTATTCCATACTGTGTGCTGGTTAGACATTTTTAGAATTATTAAATATAATTCATATTTTTGTACTTAAGACAAGGAAGTATTTTGGTCCAAAAGCATGTTTACAATTTCTTTTTCTTTGTGTTACAAAGTTATCTATATACATGAGCAAAATAAGAATACTTTCTAATCTCACAATCAGCAGTAGTAAATGTTAATGTCTTTTTTAAAAAAGAGAGAAGGTAAGTGAGAAAGTTGGAGAGAGAGAGAGAGAATCAATTTTTATTTAGTTTTTTTTCACATGGATTTCATTGCTCTGACACTTAGTTGTGTATGTTGAGTGCTGGGGTTTGAATCCGTGTACTTGTGCATGCCGGGCAAGCTGCCGAGCCACTGCACTGGCCCCAATGTTAATGTCTTGTTATATAACCTTTTGTCTTTTTTTCTGTGTGTTCATTTGTGGATCTGGTTATATTAATCATCTACTTATAAATTATGAAAATTTGTGCTCATATGTAAATCTTTATTTGCAATAGTTTAAGATTATGGAAAATGTGGGAAGATAGTGTAGGGAATTCCCGTATAACACAAACTCAGTTTCCTCTATTGTTCATACTCTACATTAATATGATGCCAACATTACATCTAATGAAGCAACCTAATGAACCAATGTTAACACATTGCCATTTTAGATACCAATATTAATACATTATTACTGGCTAGTTTATGTCTTTTTTTAGATATCTTCAGTTTTTACCTAACATTCTTCTTCTGACCCAGAATCCCACCTGGGATACCGCATTGCCTTCAGTCCTGTGTATTTCTAGGTTTCTCAGATGCCAACAGCTTTTCAGAGTTCCTTGTTCTTGGTGGCGTTGACAATTGGCTATTTTGCACATCGTCCCTGCTTTCAGACCTGCCTGATATTCTTCTCTTGCTGTCCCTGGGCTCAGGGCTTTGGAGGAGAACTGCAGGGATTAGGTACCATTCTGACCTCTACTCTCTTTCCGACCCTCTTTCCATACCATGCTGGTTTGGAAGTCACAATGTGGAGCCCACATTTAAGGGGTAGGGAGTTATGCTCCAGTCCCTGAAGAAGTGTGAATCTACATGAATTATTTGGAACTCTTTTTCATAGATAATTTGTATACTTCCTTGCACATTCATTTATTAGTTGACCTATTTTTTTAATGTCAGATGGACTCATGGATATTTATAATCCATTGCTGTGTTCCTTATCTTGTTTCTCAAATTGTTCCTACTCTGGCCACTGAGAGCTCCTCAGTTGTTGCCTATGTCTGATTGACAAGCCTCAGCTGCTGTGGGTTTCCTGGAGCATCTCCTTCGTGCTAGGATAGCACGACAGGATGTTCTGGACTTATGTATTTTTCTGGCTCCAGACCTAAAATCGGCCACTTCTCCAGGGAGTCCTGGTTCCTTTCACTGGAGAATAGTAAGTAGAAACCAGGAACTGGGTGCTGTGTGTGCATATCAGTACTTAAATGTTGTTGCTTTTAGGCTGTCTCAGCTAACGAACCGAGGAAATATGTATGTGTATGATAAATGGTGTATATACATGTATCTATAATTATTTATTTCTGTATATTTATCTGTATCTATGTTAAAACTAAACATGAGCTCATACTGATGCCTCCAAGTCTAATCCAGTAAATACTACATGATTCATTCTGAACTGCTGGCCTTGCTTGCTATAAACTCCTGCCCCAAGCGCAGGGAACCTAGCTTTCACCATCTGCCACCCATTTACGTACTCTCTCAATTCTAATATACATGTACAGTGGGAAACAACTCTACCAGCCAGAGTACAGAGCTAATGTACAGATGTAGTTTTGTTTTCTACTCATTTTTGAAGTTATTATTTACATACTTTCACCCCCACCCTCTCCACTTCTGATACCCATGGATTCCTTTGTCATAGTTTGCATTCTATCCTAGAATCCTCTCAACTCCTAAGTGATTAACTTAGTTTTTAAAATTGAATACATTGTTTCATTTTTGTGCTATAATGTTCTATATGCTTGGAAAAATGGATAGTGTTTTGTAACCACCATTACATTATCATATAGAATAACAATGCCAAAAAATAATTCCCCTTGCTACACCTATTCAACCAAACCCTGACCCAAACTTCAACCCCTGACAATCACTGGTCCGTTGGGTGTCTCTTGTTTTGTTTATTTCTAGAATTTCATTAGAGTTTATGATACAGTGTAGACTTTTCTGACTTCACTTAACAATATGCATTGTAAGAGTTATTTTTATTATTATTATTTGCATGGCTTGATAACTCATTTCTTTTTATTGCTAAATAGTATGCCATTGTACGAATGATGTAGCAAAGTCTATTGATTGCTTCTAGTTTGGGGCAATTATGAATAAAATTGCTACTAATATTCTCATGTGGGTTTTTGAGTGGATATATGTTTTCAGATCAACTGAGTAAATACTTAGTCACCTGATCATGGGGTCCTATGAAAAGACTCTTTTGCTTTGTAGGAAACTGCTAAATTGCCTGTAAAGTGGCTGCATTATTTCTCATTCCCACCAGCGATGAGTGAGACTTCTTATTGTGCAGCGTCCTCACCAGTAACTAGTGTTGTTACTTTTTTTTTGGATTTTAGGTATTTTAATGTTTAGTGGCATCTCATTGGTTTTTAAATTTGCATTTCTGTAATGATGATGTTGAACAAATTTTCATATGCTTTTTTTTTAAATAAAGAGGAAGAGGGGAGAGGAGAGAGAGAGAGAGAGAATCAATTTTATTTATATTTTCATCTGGCCTTTGTTTCTCTGACAGTTGCGAGGATTGAACCCGGGTCCTCGCACATGCCGGGCAAGCGCTCTAACTGCTGAGCCATTGCTCCAGTCCCTCATATATTTATTTTTATCTATGTATCTTGTATAGTGATGTATCCATTCAGATCTTTTGCTTATTTTTCATTTATTTATTTGTTTGATTTTTGAAGAGAGAGAGAATGAATTTATGTTTTCATCTGGTGGTTGGGTTTTCTGACACTTAGTTGTGTATGTGGTGCTAGGGTTCAAACCTGGGTCCTTGTGAATACCAGGCAAGTGCTCTGCTGCTGAGCCACTACTTCGGTTCATTATTTTTTAATTTTTGAATTTTGCAAGTTTTTTGTGTATTTTAGATACAATTCCTTTATCTAGTACGTGATTTGTAAATATTTTGTCTCTCCCCTCTTATCTTTTCTGGATCACTCTTTTTATCTGCTTTTTTTAACTCAAGAATATGTCATTAGCATCTTTCTATATCATTCTGTATCATTCTTCCATACCATCTCTTTTTTTTTTAAAGAGAGAGAGGGACAGTGAGAGAGAGAGAGAAAGAGAGAATCAATTTTATTTAGTTTTTCATGTGATTTTCATCGCTCTGACACTTCATTGCGTATGTAGTCCTGGGGTTCGAACCTTTATCCTCACGCATGCCAGGCAAGCGCTGTAACCGCTGAGCCACCACTCCATCCCCACACCATCACTTTTTAAGGACTGTGAATTATTCCATTATATAAATTTTCTATACAATTATTATTATTGTTGCACAAATATTTAGATGGCTTCCAGCTTTTCATTTCCTTCAAAAACAAAATGAAGTAGTGATAGATATTCCTCTAACTAAAACGTCTCTTACCTATTAACGTATTACCTATTACCTATACATTTAGGTTAAAATTCTGCATCCAAAGGCATCAACCCTTTAAAGACTTCTGCCAGGACACATTGTCCTCTCCTTGGACCTCTATGCTAATGAAGCATTTGTTTCTTCTTTGGATCAGGGTCAGAGAAAGGCCACAAGTGCCTTCTGATGAGCCTCGTGCTCTGATACCCAGGATGCTGAACTGAACCACCGCTGCCTCCACCCTTTGCGGGAGTGGCACCCTCCCATCTGTTTCGGTTTGCATTCTGGACCTTAATCCAGGCTGGTATCCTGTAGGAATCCTGCCCACTGTCCTCCCATCTCCGTACTCTTTCAAAGTGGTAGAGTTCACTGAGGCACCCCAACAGTCTATGCCCAATTACTTAGATTTCAGAGCCACTTGGGGCTCTTGAGGGGCTGGGAGAGGCCGTCCCCCCTCACTTTCCCTTCCCTGCTTTATACACCTGGGTTAATGTCCTTCTATTGCATTCCCCATGGCAATCGATCTTGCATTTAATTTTTAATGGATCTGCTCACCTATAAGATTTTGAATATTTTAAACTGAGATATCGAAACATCTTGTTTTTCCCTTTAAAAAAATAGTAAATGTGAAGCAAGGAATCTCTTCATTATGTAGGATGATGTTGAACCAATAGAACGAAAATCCAGTAAATGGAAAGAAATGTTCATCGAATGTTGCACAGCGTTCTCTCAGAGCTGTTACGAAACAGATTGGTCATCTCCCTCCTGGGGGTCAGGAATCACCCAGGCTTCAGTTTCTGCTTGGTTTTGAAGCATCCTGTAGAGTCCATGAACCTGTGTTGCGGCCCTGTTCTCTCAGAGCCTGATTAGCAGGAAGAGAAGCTGCAGGAGAACTCGGCTCTTCGGCCAACTTTAACTTTTTAGTTAACTTTTGATTTTGTGCTGCCAGAAGCCACTGCTAACCTTTGGCCTACAGTAGTTTTGACAAATATGGGGGCTGTTAGTCAAAGGAACTCTGTTTCCCTAAGAATGTGTTGCAACACGTTTAACTCGGAGCCACGTCCGTTGCAACAGATCCTGTGCTTTAACAAGGACCTAGGATCTTTGGGAGAATAAACTAGTCATGGCTTTACAGGCCTTTTAGGGAAAGCTACCGCTGTTCTTCCTGCTCTCGGTGCTCAGGAATGCACAGCAGCTCTGGATGCCAAGAATATAAACAGCCAGGACAATATGTTCAGCACTTAAGGAAATACAGCTGGATCCAGCAAACGTATATGACCACCGACTCTGGCCCAAGGCATTTCCTCTGCACATTTTACCCACTTAAGTCCTACTGAACTGGCGGTCCTGACACACCGCTCCACCCCACACTGATCTTGAATACTTGCTAATCAAGGGACATTTCTGTGGACTTCACTTGTGGTTTTCTTTTTATTTTTTTTTTTAATTTATTAAGGAGTTGAGTTATTATACAATCATAAATGCATATAAAATAACAATATGATGTGAATTTGTTCCTAAACCAGAATTATCCCATCACCCACACCCCAGTCTCTTCATTCTGCTATATTTCACCCCTACAAGCAATATAAATGTTTAGACTGTGAATTTTCCAGAATCAGATGATTGCATACGTACCATTTGGATTCTCAGGGGGGTAAAGAGTATGCTACATTGTTGATTCTCTCCCCAGACCCCTCCCTTTCCTCCTCCCCCACTGTGGTTTTCACTAGATAACTGTTTTCAGAGGATCATCCCTGTAAATGACTCTAAGTCCAGCCACTCTGCAGACAGTGCCACAAACTCAAATATATCACAGTATCACAGGGAAGGTGGAGAAAAAACAGTTATGGGGCAAGTAACTGTTGCCAATTTGAGGATTCAAACTGCCCTAAACCTTTGTATCCTGAGTACTACCTTTCTCTCCCCCATATGCTGCTTCTTTAAGCACATGTGGCCACAGGAGTGCATTTTTCTTTCTTTCTTTCTTTTTTATTCATTAAAGATGGTCTTACAATTAGGAGGGAATCATTACCAAACAATCAAGAACAAATGTATAATTGTATAATGACAGAGCAAGCCAATGCTGATGCCATTCCATGGTTTCCCCACTTGGGTTCTCCATGGTTCCATGTTTCCCCCTATTAAACCCCCCATGTTAATTGGACTTCTCATGGAAGTTGGAGGTTCCGCTCTGAGTTGATTCCCCCATACTCCCTCCTTTTGGTCTCCTTGATATCCTTCCTATTCCCTCTCCCCATCCCTGCCACCCTCCCTACGTCCCCCAGCATCCTAGGCAAGGTTCCCTCTGTTCGTGTAAAAATTCCTACATGTTGAGGTTATTATTAGCTTAGCCATCCATCATACTGTTTCCGATTGTATTCTATCTTCCACAAATGAGAACAAACTTTTGGCCCTTGAGTCTCTGAGTTTGGAATAGGAGTGTATTCTTAAAGCTTGGAATTAGCACTTTTTTTTAAGAGGAGAGAGAAAGAGTGAGAGAGAGCCAATTTTATTATTATTTTTTCATCTGTTTTTTGTTTCTCTGACGCTTGGTTGTGTATTTGTTGCTGGGGTTTGAACTTGGATCCTTGCACATGCCAGGCAAGCACTCTACCACTGAACCACCATTCCAGCCCCAGAATGAGTACTTTTATCTAGAATGTGTCTTGGGTCATCATATAAATATAGCTGTTAAGAATGCACAAAGATCATCTATGATTTTAAAATTTGGATTCAAGGGCAATTTCTAGTCCATGTACTACTGCTGTTTTTAAATGTTTTCACTTGAGAGTTTTCGTCTTCAATTTCCCTCATTCTGCCTGAGACCTTCAGTGCTCCTGCATCAAAAGAATGCAAAAGAGAGATAATTTATTAAGGATTTTTGTTAAGCAAGTAGATTTTAGCTGCTTTCATCACCAAATAAATAACTGTCTGAGACAGATTTAATCAGTTTCACTATTATAACCATTTTACGATCTATATACGTCCCAAAATTTCATGTTGTAAACCTCTCATGAACAATAAAATGTATTTTAAAATAAATAAGCAGAAGAAATGAGACAGAAAAAGTGAACACAGTATTCCAACCTAGGCCTTATTCACAGTTTCCTCTCCATCGCTCAGCTCCTGTTATTAGTGGGGAGCAAGGAAGTTAGTCAAAAGTAAAATTAATTTTCACAGTTTATAAAGCTCCCACTGCTTCCCAGGTACTTCATAGGCATCACATCACTGAGTTCCGTGAGTATATAGCAAACTAGATAGTATTAGTCCCATTTCCGAGACAAAAAGCAAAGTAGTCAATAACTTGTTCAAGGATGCAGAGTTATAGCCAGAATCTGGGTCTGTCAGGCTGTGTAGAGCCCTTTTGCCTGTAATCAGGGCAAACTTCTATCAGGGAGGATGGGGAGTGTAGTTCTGGCTGAACACCAGAATCACAGGCAAACATGAAGGAGGCAACCACCTCCTGAGAGCTGAATTTGCAAAATTTCTGTACTCACTGCAAGCACAGCCCTGCAGACTAAACCCGGGTGGTACCTGGGGAGATTCAGACAGAGCTGGTGGGGAATAGGACCGAATTCCCAACCCGGCAATTTCTGTTTGAGAACAACTTCCCCATTCCCTCTCCTGCAATTAAAAAGCAAACTCAGATTCCACATAAACTTTCTCTATTGTCAGCTTTGGGGATTTGTGCTTCCCTTCAGATGGAAAAAAAATTGGGGGGTAAAATGGAATGTAAGGAAGAGGGATCTATGTTCAAGAGAATGTGTACCATCTTCACACAAGGAAGATACCAAAGGAAACATACCTCAGCATATAAAAGAGATGAGAAATGACTACTATTTTTGAAGTATTTACTTAAAATTTTACACAGGAAGTGCTTTATGTCCTGATTTCAAAATTAATTTCTCCTTCACACTAGTGACATCTCTATAGTTACCAGCACTGGAATGACACCACACCTTGCACAGGGATGGCTGAGGGAGGTGCAGGGAGTGCGGGATGCAGTGTGTATCCCTTCTAAACTGCAGATGTCGCTACCTTCAGGGTGACAGGCAGCCAGACGGCATCAATAGATTATTAGGTTATCACCTGACTGCTCTAAATCCTGTCTGTTTCTTGGTTTCTATCTATCTGTGGGGAAATGAGGTTCCAGTTAAATCTTTGTTATTCTCCCCTTGGGGCAAAAATTGTGGGTAAAGCAAAGACTTACTCAGAACAAATCTTCCTTCCAAGGCCCTTTTTCCAAAATACCACACTGGTCCCTGTTGACTATTGCATTGTGTCATGCGTTAGTTCCTTAGCAATCACTTATAGGACACCCCCAGTGCACCCATCACTCTGCTTGACATTGGGGCTGGAAAGACAGATAGCACCCTCCACATCCTGAGGGAACCCATGTTCAGTAGAGAAAGAGACAACTCAACAAATAGCTACTACATGGAAGAAGCTCAATCGTCAAAGGCTGTGCAAAACATGATGGACGCGTTCGATACGTGTAAGTATCCTGCAGGCAGAGGAAACTCCTTATGCTTTCTGTTGGAAAGAAAATTCCCCTTGTTAAGAAAAATAAGTTGGTACCATTCAAATCATCAGCCTAAATTAATCAGTCTGTAGTCACTGGTGCCCTGTAGCTAGAATGGCTTTAATTCTCCATTACTGAAATCTACTGACATCTAGCCAAATCCAATATAATACAATCTTAGGGGAAATATCACATTTCTCTGGGTATGCAACTGAAAAAACTCCATACTTAGAATCTATGACATTTTCATTGCATAACAATTTGGGGAGCTCACATCCGGCCACATATTTAGAACGTATCCCATGGCAACCTTGAGAAGTTGCTTGGGTTTCACATAGCTGAACTTTAAAATGAATCCTGGTTTATCTGATGGTTTATGCTGAAGGAAGCAGGGGCCAAAAAACTCATCATATCTCCTTTGCATTATTAAATTAAACACCCCTCTGGGCCAACGTGACCTTCTGTGAAACATGAAAGCTTGTATCACACACTTGCTGCCATGGATATGGTAGATGGTTTTCATGTTTGATTTTTTTCTGATCTTTTATGAAATAGGTCTCACTCGTAATTAGGACAGTGTGGTTCAGTGGACACCACAGCAATTGGGCAACTGAAGGTTCCTCTCTGCCTTTCAGTTTCTCTGTCTCTGCTTTTCTGACTCACTAAGAAATGCTCTAACCTGATTCTGTTTCTTCTCTACTAAAGGGATTCTCCCTGAGGGTTCATTGAGTTACTCGACATCTGAGCTGGCTGAGGTGAAGCTCTGATGTGGATCTGGGTGCCTCTTTGAGTTGCCTCAGTTATCTGTCTCCTTCCGCTGATGTGCCTTGGGCAGATTCGTTTCTCCTTGAAGGAGGAAGGAGTTGGCTTGGAGGCACAGACTGGAAGGAGAGAGGGACACGGAGAATGGGAAAGAGGATATAGCATCTGCTCCCTTTGTGGCATCTTATACCAAGTTGGAAGTGTGGCAGTTATCTGGGGAGCCAAAGCTGAAGCATGGTTTCAACTAGATGTTTTGTGAATGTGAGCTAACATGGAGGTCAGACACAGACAGGACTACCGGAGACTCTTGGCAGTGCTAATCTCAGATACGAGTGATAAAGCAGGAGCCTGCGATTCTCTGCACATTGAGGGATACCTCAAAGAACCACCATTGCACCCCAAATTCTACCTGCCTTGGAGCCACCACTGGTTGTGATGGTGTTCTCCTGGTGAGCTCCGTGGAGAAGCAGTTATGAGTTGCCCTTGTGGTCAGTGGCCATCTGGGGACTGGAACATGGAAGATGTTAGGTGGTCCATGATTGTAAGTGAGGGACTAGTCTGTGGCCCTTGAGAGACCCTTTTTGGGGATTTTGAGGAATCACTATAATCACTTTTAGGACTGTTTAATCTATTCCTTTTGCTTGAAATGTATGTACAGTTTCCTGATTTTAAGTATTGCCTTTATGAAATCTTAAACATGGCGTTGGCTGAATAAAACATGTCTACAGGTCAAAGTAGTGTGCTCCTCAGACTGTTAATCAGTTCACTACTTCTCCATAACTCAACAGAACATCCTAGAATTTCCAGGGTTCTTTTTTTTTTTTTTTTTGCCATCTTATTTTTTATTTTGAGATAGGATCTAAGTTGCTTAGGGCCTCACTAAGTTGCTGAGGCTGGCTTTGAACTTGCGATCCTCCTGTTCAGCCTCCCAAGTCACTGGGAATACAGGCATGCGCCATTGCGCCCTGCAGACTTCCAGGTTTTCAGATCCTAACTGGTTAGATGCATGCTGTTATCCCTGCCCACTGCACAACCCACTGTGCTCAGTTGCTATAAATACACTACAGAATTATTTATCAGACTATGTGACAAGGTTACTAGCCGATGCTCGGTCTCTTCCTCTTTTGTTCCTTTATATCAAAATCAGTGTTTCCTTTGTGGTGGCAATGACCCCTGCTGAAAACTAAGTTTTCCAGCCTCCTTTACTGCCATGGTGACAGTGTGGCAATCAAAGAGAACAAATCAATTGAAAAAGTTGCTGATTCAGCTCTCAGGAATGGAGGGCTTCTGTCCTCCCTCCCTTACTCCCGAAGCTTTGACTGCAGGTAGGAGGGTTGCTACTCTGGAAGTAGTGTTACTTCATCAGATCCCCTTCAGGACAGCAGAGGCCAAAAGACAGGGGTCCATTTTTAATGACTGTGAATCCTGACCAAGCCCAGCTTACCTCCAAACCTCTATTAATTTTTTTTAAAGAGAGAGAGAGAGAGAGAGAATCAACTTTATTTAGGTTTTCATCTGGCCTTTGATTCTCAGACACTTAGTTGTGTATGTGGTGCTGGAGTTTGAACCTGGGTCCTCGCACATGCCAGGCAAGCGCTCTACTGCTGAGCCACTGCTCCAGCCCCCTCAAACCTCTATTAATTAAGATAGAAAATTATCTTGTTGAAACCACTGTTTTTCTAATGTTTTGTGATATGCAGCTGTCTGATTCATGCAAACATCTGCCATGACAGTGTTTTGGAAAGTATGGCTATGCATAGTTATTATTTTGATTGAAAAAAGCATTACTTACATATTTGTACATATATCCAGCTAAATAATTCAAAGTGTATAAATGATATATCAAAACAACAAAGTAAAAGACTTACATGGTAGTAGATGATTAATTGTCAAAGGGACAGACCCCAGAGGCTCTGGGAATTCTACGTTTAGCTGACATAGTAGGAGGGGTCTTACCTAGTAAGTGGGATTAAAACTCATTGGGCAGAAGCATAGAGATACATAAATGAGGGAAGAATGTGAGTAACAGTTTGAGTGTGCAAAGGGCAAGGCACATTTGTGAAACTAAGCAAGTGTGGCAGCTTGAGGGGAGTTTTTGTGTTGGGAAGTAGCGGAAGATAGAGCTTTGAAAACCTCCCAACAATCTCTAACGTAAGTCACCAGCCTCATGTATTTGTGCTAGATACTGTTGCCTGGGGCCATCCAGTAGGTCTCTGCAGATTGAAAAGTTCTGGTCTTTCTCTGATTTGCTTCTCTGGGTATCTGCCATGCCCAGCCCCATTCTGGAAGTGCCTCTTGCCCAGCTCTGGGCCTGACTTCTGGGTCTTGGCACCCAGAACAGCACCAGCACTCTTAGTGAAGGTCCTCTTGGTATGGGACAAGAATAAGCCAGCTTCTCTTTTTTGATATCACTAGCCTTCCTGAAAGCACTCAGCATTTGTTTAGCTATTCTGGCTCCAGACTCCAATGGGAGCATTGCTGTTGCTGAGTATGCGGAGGTATTGAAAAGGGAGACAGCTCTGAGCCCAGCACAGACTGCTGCTGTGCATCCCGGATGGTTCCAGACCTCCTGTCACCATGCTGCACAACCCACTGTGCTCAGCTGCTGTAAATACAGCAAGTTGTGAATTGATCTAAGGCCAGACACGACAAGTCCTCTTGCTTATGTATAAATTCCTAAACAAATATCCTTTCGCGTTGATTGAAAACTGGCTCCCCTTTCTACATTTCTCCATTTGAGAGCTTCATTACTAACAGACAAAATTAGCAGGGGTGGGGATGGGGGCTGGAGGGGTCGCTCAGTGGTTGGAGCACTTTCCTGGCATGTGTGAGGACCCGGGTTCAAACCCCAGCAGCACATACTCAACCTAGTGTCCAAGAACAAAGGTGAGATGAAAAAATAAATAAAATTGATTCCTTCTCTCTCTCTCTC